>CAUYON010132492.1:0-41603 GCA_963573935.1 Arctocebus calabarensis
GGAATTGATTAGAATCTGAGACTTTAGTATGAACTCATTTCAGTTTACTACAGACTCAGAGGGTTAAACAAAAAAATCAGCATAGGTTAGCTTCATAGAAGAATATGTTCCAGCTCCATCCATGTAAATACAAAAGAGGTAAAGTCTCCATCTTTCTTTAAGGCTGCATAGTATTCCATGGTATAGGAGGGTGATTGGTGGGATCACACTTACGGTGCATCTTACAAGGGTACAAGTGAAAATTACTAAATGTAGAATATAAATGTCTTCATATAGTGATTAAAAGGCCATGAAGGCTATGTGAAATAGTTCAATGAAAATATTTCAGATTGTATATAAAGTCAGCACATTGTGCCCCATGATTGCACCAATGTATACAATTATGACTTTAATAAAAATTAAAAAAAAATCAGCACAGATATGCTGTAGACACAGGTTAGTATACACACATGCATGTCCATACTCTGTCAGCTGAGAGAGCCTAGAAGCAAGGAAGGATATTCTGGTGGTAACACGCAGAACCAGCACCCTGATCTTGGTTTCTAACACCACTCTCCAATGAATAAAGCAAGAGGTCTTTGGAGAAATGGCTGATTCTAGCACTGGAGGTAGGAATATTAATAAGATACAAGTCTGGAAAAACTTGTGGTGCCAGAGTGCAAGGAAAAGATAATAAATGAATAAATAAATCCCCCGAGACATAAGGGCAAGTCAAAGGAACAGAAGAGCCAACTGAAAGAATCTGTGCCACAAAACAAATAGTGTTGGACTGTAACCTCACATACAAAACTAGTATCTAGTGAGTCCACATTGACATAAATACATAAATGAATAGAGGAAAAGAGACAAATCTTCCCAATGATCTTCATAAATATTCCACCCACCAGGAGATGAACTATCATTACCCATTTCCTGAAGAGGGATTGGTTCCCCACAGTGACCTTTTAAAAGATACTGTGTGGACAAAGAGAAAAATCAGTACCCCTTACGGTGGAGAAGGCAGACAGCACTGCCTCCACCAGGTGGATCTGACATGGAGGGAGACGTCGACCTTGCACGATGTGATGAAAGTGACGTCCTACCATTGTGGTTTTCATTCCCCAAACTATTACCCAAGGTTCATCATGACAAAATGATCAACACAACTGAGAGATATCTTACAAAAATATGACTGGTATTTCTCAAAACTGTCAACATCATACACAAAGATATAGTTGGACATGGCTGGTAAGGACAGAAGGCTTGCGGACAAAAGCAACAGACTAAAAACGGTGTAGCCACAAAGCAGAGAGAGACATGACCCCGTATGGCAGTGTGGGATTGACGTGTAGGCTTTTAAGTGGGGAACGAAGGGGACGTAAAATTTCTACTGGGAAAAACCACTCTAAGTGGGTATTTGATATTAGTAATTGAATCTAATCTTAACACAAGAAATCTGAAGTGTTGAAAAGAAGTAAAATTTTTTTCTCATAAATTAACATCAAGAGTGATGTAAATTATATATTTTTTTAATGCTCAGCATAAATATTGGTACAGCACAAATAGTAGTCAAGAGCAAGGGCATTGAATCAGATCTCAATTTAATTCCTGATGTCCTTACTAGCTTAACTTGCACCAGCCAGTCAACATTCAAACTACCTAAGGGTCAGGATGTTCCAAGCCAGTTTCCTTCACTGTGAAATGAGGATAAATAGAGTGTTACCGTGGAGGAAAAATGGGACAGTATATATAAAGTGCCTGAA
The DNA here is from genome assembly GCA_963573935.1 of Arctocebus calabarensis. Taxonomy (NCBI): domain Eukaryota; kingdom Metazoa; phylum Chordata; class Mammalia; order Primates; family Lorisidae; genus Arctocebus; species Arctocebus calabarensis. Next base: position 1,743 of record CAUYON010132492.1, read on the forward strand.
ATGCTCCCTGACTCAATAAAGATCCACCGTTTATACACATTTCAATCACTTTGAACTGTACTGACAGACACTATAATCTCTGTTGTGTTTTACTCAACTTTGTATCTCTGATATCTCCAATGTGATCAGAGGAAGAAGTAGTTTGCAGATACTGTACATCTGATTCCCTTGTGTTCCTCCAATTGATCAGTGAATATGTAAACTATCTAAGGTATTCCTTATCCAATACAATACCCCACCACCATCATCAAAGGTATAACATGGACCACAAAATACTCAACATGCTTCTTGAATATACACGTGTATGCCTGTCATCAAGTTTAAAGACGTAAATTTATATATTTAAGAAGCTCACAATTCTTTCCCATGATAATCAGTATTGTTGGTTATGTGTCACTGGGTATATAGAATCATGGAAAGGAATTATCTGCTATAGAATTTCAGACGAGTCATTTGACACATCCAGCAGTTCTAGATACTTATCTCTAAAAGATGCTTTGGAGATCAATTTTTTTACAAGTGTTGAAATTCCACAGGAATGGTACTAAGCAGCAGAGCATTAACATATTAACAAACACTGCTTCAGATGACCCAGGAGGGTGACCGGCGTGAAGGAGTGACTTGCTCACATAACGATCTTGTCATATCACAAAGTACTCATAGAGCCCTACAAATGATGTCAAGGGTGAATCTGAACAATGGGACTGACAACATAAAATGGCAAGAGAAAACGTGTCTGCCACATTTATAATTATATTGATAATCAATGGGTTTTTTTTTAACTTGGAAAGTAGACTTAAACTGATAGGAACAGGGTGGCACAGGCTCAAAATGACTAACAGAAAAGCAGAAAGGTAACATATCTGTATAATGCAGACAAACGGATGGACTATAATGGTACTTTCTTTTTTTTTTTCTTTTTTTGAGACAGAGCCTCAAGCCGTCACCTTGGATAGAGTACCATGGCATTACAGCTCACAGCAACCTCCAATTCCTGGGCTCAAGCTAGTCTCCTGCGTCTGCCTCCCAAGTGGCTGGGACTATAGGCGCCTGCCACAATGCCTGGCCATTTTTCTTTTTTTTTTTTGGTTGCAGCCACCTTTGTTGTTTGGCAGGCCCAGGCTGGATTCGAACCCACCAGCTCAGGGGTACGTGGCTGGCGCCTTAGCCCGCTGAGCCACAGGCACCAAGCCATATAATGGTACTTTCTGTCTGCATTTTCTAGCAGGGTGACCTCGGTTTCTGGTCTTGAAACTCATATATGAAAAAAAAAATCCATAAAGGTTTTTGTAGTGAAAAGCTTTCAGGGGAATGCATGCTTTGAATTTAAAAATATAAGAAATTAGTGGCTAATCAGAAACTACTTAGTTTATAAATTAAAAAAGGATTTAAAAATGGGATAAAATATATGCTTTGGGGTTTTAACACACTCATAGATGAATTTAGTTTTGTCACTAGATCTCTGAGCCTCAGTTTTCCCACCCGTAAAATAGGGTTAATGCTACTGCTCTATTGCAGAATAGTTGTGAAGGTTCCTTGTAGGGTACAAAGTGCCTGGCCTGAGACAGCCACTTGGCAAGTGGGAGTTACTATGGGCCCTTTGGCTTCTACTGTTCTCACTCTTTCTTCTGCTGTGTATTGAAATACAAGCAGAGCACACAGAAGGTATAAGTCACGGCAGCTCTCCTTGTATACACTTAGCAACAGTAATGTGTCTGGTAGAGTATGAGTTTATAAATGTATATTAAATTGTTTGGCTTTTATATGTAACTTTTACAAGTAACAGCAGAAAATAGCAGGCAAAACAATGGGGTCAGTGGCCCTCACCACTCAAGCTAGCTCCAGCAGTCCTAGTGACCTTGGGGAATACACTTGACTCCTGGGGCTCAAGAAGGGCAGGGCCATGGCTGACTACAGAGTGGGCCCTGCGAGATCTAGTGGCAGGATCCCAGCCTAATATTCCTAGTATCACAGTGAGGAAACCCTTCCCAGAGATGCCTCTGAGGTTCATGGCCTGATGCATTAACAAGCGGAGGGGTAACTGTATTTTTCCTATGAATCCTTAACACATTCAACAATCATTCTTCAGTCCTGAGAGCGCTTTCTGAGAATAAAGCCTAATCATTCTAACACTTTTTTCCTTGCCAAGGGTTGCTATGTGAATGAGAGGACAGACTAAGAAAAAGGCTAAAGCAGCTCGTAGTTAGAGTCCCTCAGAACGCACTTAAGAAATTGTCATATGAAAGCTATAAATTAGCTTCATATTAGGGCTGAGTACATTGGATACTTTTTCTTCCATTCTTGAGATACTTTGCTAAGAAGAATATGTTCCAGTGTTTACATGGATGATTTTCTGGTTTTAAATGTCAGACCCTCTCATGTCTCAGGACTGCTTGCAGAATAACCAGAGGTGTCCAGGTAATTTTATCCTGAGTTATAGAGGTCAGGTGCTGGAGACCCCCTCCCTGTGAGCATCATGAGCGACATGTGGCTTGTGTATTACCTATTTTCAGCCTAGCAAGCAGCAGAACCTGTTTGGAAACAACAGTACGGAAAAAAAAAAAACTAATTTGAAGTAGCATTTCTGGACAGTTAGAGCCTGCTGTGGTCAGCTGCCACTTTCTTATTTTTATTCTTTCCTATTTCGAGAAATTTGTTTCACTTTACATTTGATATGACATTTTCTCTCTAAATAACTCAAAGAACTTTAGAAATGTTAAGCTAATAGTTGGTAACTATTTCAAAATAATTATGAAATTGGTTACAACCCTGGCGTTTGTGTTTTGTATGGGGTTGTGATATCACATTCCAGGCACGTCAGTACCTGGCTGGAAGGCAAATGCTACCACGGAATGAATGGTGCCTTCCTGCTAAGCCAGCTGGGAGGAAACTTATTTTAATAATGGGTAACAAAAATTTAAACCAACTCACTTCTTTCTCTATCACAGGAGGAATAGGTACTAAATAATTTAAGAAACATACTTGCAGAAATAACAAATAGAACCTGAATAGATTGTTAAGAAGTTCATGATATACTTAGCAGTCTTGAAGTCATTTTCCTTAGACAATTTTGCAGGAGACTGTTATAGAAGTCAGTTAGCTAAAAGTCAGCCTGTCTTTAATAATCTAAAAGTCATGGGAAGACATTACTTTAAAAACCCAGCTCTCCTTCAGCCTATTCTCCCTCCCACATCCCCTCTCGTTATGATTTAATTGACCTGGATACCATTTTATTTGTATTGTACTTTATTTCATTTCATTTCAGTATATTATTTTATTTGTTTGTAGCCACAAATTATTATACTGTGAAGCCAATGCTGAGAACCACTGTGTTAGTTTTCTAGTGCCACTGCACCACGGTACCACAGGCTGAGCAGCTTAAACACCAGGCATTTCTTCTTAAAATTTCCTGTGCTAGAAGTCAGCAAGACTGGTTTCTTCAGAAGCCTCTCCTCGGCTGCGCTCCTGTATCTCACACGGTTTTCCCTCTCCATGTCTGTGTCCTAATCTTCTCTTCTTGTGACAAGACCAGTCCCACTGGATTAGAACCCTCCCTACTGACCTCAACTGACCTCATTTAACCTCTTCAAAGACCCCTATCTTTACACACACGTCTGGAGAAGCTGGGGTTAGGACTGCAATGTGTGAATTTGGGAGGTTCATAATTCATCTAATAACAACCACTGATTTAGAAAGTGATGAGTTAACAATAAGTAATATTCAACAAAACTTTAAAATTATGAATTTTTTTCTATTAATTAAGATTTTATTTAAATTATGGAAAATTTCACAGTGAATGACTATGTCCTGATATTTGTGAATCCTCTTTGATAAGCTGAACAAGAGGAATTTGTACTGAACACAAATGTCTTTGTGGCTCAGCGCCTGTAGCTCAGAGGTTAGGGGGCCGGCTGCATACACGGAGACTGGTGGGTTCCAGCTCTGTCCCCTCCAGCTAAACAACAATGACAACTGCAACCAATGAACAGCTAGTGTTGTGGTGGATGCCTGTAGTCCCAGCTACTGGGAGGCTAATGCAAGTCCAAGAGTTTGAGGTTGCTGTGAGCTGTGATGCCACAGCACTCTATTGAGGGCAACATAGTAAGATTCTGTCTCAAAAAGAAGATGAAGAAGAAGAAGAGAAAGAAGAAGAAGGAGGAGGAGAATGTCTTCTACAAATTCCAAGTACTAAAATGCTCTCTATGTTTTTTTTATACTTAACTGATAATTTTATCTCTCTAAATCAACCAATGACTTAAATTTACAGAGTAGACACTTCAGATGAAGATTTGCCAATGTGGTAATAGCAGAAAACTCATCAAGATGCTTTAAAATGCTTTCCATTGAGAGCACTGGGCAGGCTCACATAGGAAGTCCTGCCATGAAACACTGAGCTAATTTACACTTCTGAGAGAATAAAAAAGAATGAAAATGGCTCTGGGTATAAATATTTTTTGAGTTTATCACATGTGCATTTCAACTTTGCAAAATACTAACTTAAGTACTAAAAAAGAACCCTTGAATGTAGGTCCAATTAAGTTATTGATGATTTCTAAGTCTGTTTGGTACCTCTGGATATCAGAGAGTTGTTCTGTGGCAATTTACCACAAACAGCTCTAAAGATAAACCACTACATATAGCCAAGTGACAAGGATCTCGAAAACAAGCGTCCACACCAAAATATGACACTTTGAGTATATGTTTACATAGGCAGCATATTGTATAACAATAATGAACACCATTTTTACGAACAAAATCTATATGAAAAGAAACCCCTTCCTAATAGCACACTAAATCTCTAGAGAAAATACTGTATTTCTTTCTTTTTTTTTTTTTTTTGTGGTTTTTGGCCAGGGCTGGGTTTGAACCTGCCACCTCCAGCATATGGGGCCAGCGCCCTACTCCTTTGAGCCACAGGCGCCGCCAAAAAGTATTTTTTTTAATTCTTACTTGAGTTTATTTCCAACTTACTTCACAGCTTTTCAGCTTAAAAATACCAAAATGCCTAACAACATTCTTTATGTACAGCTTTGTAACCATGCCAAAAATTCTGAGAGGGTCCTTTAAAATTGAACAAAAAGAATTAAAACAAAATTTGCCACTCCCATTGTTTCCATGCTGTCCTTCTGTAACACGTTTGTATGTGTGGTGTTTGGATACCATACTTTACCTATATGATGCACTCTCATGTAGAATACTTATTCATATTTTTGGCCCAAAACTTCAGGAAGAACTCTCACCATTAACTTTGAAAGGAGGGTGGAATAGGCTGCATGGTGGCTTCTTCTTCTTCTCTTGCAAGAGGTGTGAGGCACAGAGCTGGCTGCTGCAGAAAAACAAAGTGACCCCAGGAAGCAGGTGAGACCACCTGAGCACCTGACCTTCCCCACCTGTCAACTCACAGCCCACCCTTGGCCCCACATCCTCTCATTTGCTATTCTCACCCATGTCAGGCACTGGGAACAATGGTCACAGCCACTCCTCTGAGAACTCCAGAGAGCTTATTTCCTGAGAAATGGGTGTGAGGGGCCAGCCCTTCCTACGCTGGGCCTCCTGATGGTAGATCCCTTCTCTGTCTGAGTGCCCCGTGTCTTGTACTTCTCCCCATTCTGAGGCCACCAGCAGATCACCTTGAGGAGGAAGATCCCTGATGGTGTCCCAGTGAAGTACTCTACATTTACATTTCTGTTTAGTGACTAGCACATGACCTCCCTAAACCTTCCAGACCTTGGGCCCTCAGTAATGTCAGAAGGAATGACACCAGCCTTTCCCCAAACTTCGTATAAATCACTGAGTTAAAATGAGGCTACTAAACCACACCCAAATATGTACACACTGAATTAACTCTCCAGGAGAAAGACCTGGGCATCTGTTCCACTAACAAGCATCCTAGATGGTTCTTCCTACTGGCAAGTTTGGGAAATTATACCAACTCAACACCTTGGTGATTTGGATAAGTCAGACTCAGAAGTACAGTCTGCGGGCTCAGGTAGCCCAGGCTTTTGTGCTTCACTGCCAGGTACCCTTACAGACAGAAACTTCATGGGGACTGTCCCAAGGTCACACAGTGAGCTACTAGTGGATCTGGGTCTCAGAACACAGGTATCCCAGACCCCAGCCAAGGAAATTCCTCCTCAGCATGGTGTCCAGAAGCCTCAAAATGGGGCCAGCTGCACAATGGACGAGGCATCCCAGAAAGGGTGAGGATCTGCCATCAGGACTTGGGTCAGGCAGGACTGGCCAGACCCCTTACATCAACTTCCCAGGAAATAAGACTGCCAGAGTCCTTAGTGGAGGGGTCATGGCCATGTTTCCAGTGACAGACCAGACATGGGCGGGAATGGGAAATGAAATGTGGGGAGGAGGGTGGGCTGAGAGGGAACATTTGGGGGAGGTCAAGCACTCAGTTATCTTTCAGATAAAGATGTTACTTTTGGTTGTTGTTGTTGCAGTTTCTGACGAGGCTGGGTTCAAACTCACCACCTCCAGTATATAGGGCCAGTGATCTATTCCTTGAGCCACAAGTGCCACCCAAAGATGTTATTTTAAACACTCTGGAATATAAGGAAATCTATACCATGGAGAGACATTTTTATTTTCCAAGATTCCCTAATAAACAAATGTACTTGAAAAGACATTTTAGATTAGATTAGCAATTTATGGCATTGAAGATGTAAAGAAATAAAACAATCATGAATAATTGTCTCCCAACATCTATAATCACGCAAATATTTACCAATGTAGGATAAAACATTTTGTTCACATTATATATCCTCTTTTATGAATTGTTATTAGAAGTACTGTTCTATACAATGATGATGGTTCATAGCATCAAGGTCAATTAAAACTATCTCTTTCATTCTATCAATTTCTGAAAATCATTGCTACCTTGCTTTTTAATTGAAAAATGATTTTTAAATGTATACAATTTAAAGAGATAGTTTTTGCCAAGAGTTTTTGCTTGCCTTTATGTTTTCTGATGAGAGAAAACACACAGGCCTTGGGCTTCAACAAGAGGTAGGTTATTGAAGTGCTAGAAAGATGCCAGCAATAAAGGTAGTTATTAAAACTCTTATCCTTCATCTTTATTTGTAAAAAATGTACAAGTACTGGATTTTTAAAGCCCTGAAGTTTCCCTGGAAAGTCATACAACTACAATTAATACCACTGTCCTGTATGAGTGAATACAAGTAACAAGTCACCTGGTTAAAATGAGCCTCCTGAACCACACTCAAATATGTATACACTGAATTAACTCTCAGTGTATACATGAGCGTATACATGTGTACATATCCAGTGGATCTGGATATCTGTTCCACTAACAAGCCTCCTAGATTTGGGAAATTATACCAGCTCAACACCTTGGTGATTTGAAAAAGTCATAGAGTGAGAAGTATAATCTGTAGGCTTAGGTAGCACAGGCTCTTGTGCTTCACTGCCAGTTTCCTTCACAGACAGCAACTTCTTGGGGACTTGTATTTCCATGAATAGAAGCAACTTGTATTCACTCTTTCACTTTCAGATCACTTACTGTCCTGGGGTGTCTGATTATAGGTCTAGCAATTTACCAAGGATGTCCCTGGTACAAAATTGTAGATATCCAAGTAACTTAGTTAGATTGTGAAAGCAATTAGCTGATTTCTTTCATGTCTGAGAATGTCTGTACATTATCCTCATGCTCGATACATATTCTGGATAGTAATAGAATTTTCTGTTCTCTCTGTTGGATCCTCATTGATTTCCGTTATCTTTATATGTTTCTGCCTTGCCCTGATTTTTAAAATATTTCCTGGGTTTTATCTTTGAGTTCTTTTTTTATTTTTTATTTTTTTTGGTAAATTCTGCTATAATGTTTTGAATTCTAAGAATTCCTTCCTGTTCTCTCTTTTTGTAAATCATCAAATTTTATTCTATTTTGTAGATATTTCCCTTGCTTCTCTCTGAGGCAGGATATTAGACTGAAGAGAAAATTAAGAGTAAAAGAATCATTATCCTCATTTTCCAAATATGGGGAAGTTTATTTTAGGATAAAATTTGTTGTTTTACATGCCTAGACAGTGAAAGAGCCTGAGTTTCACTACACAAAGACCTGTGATAGTTATAGCTAGCATAAAAGGTTTACTGAATTCCTTTGTGTCTGGTAAAGAAACAGAAAATACTGCCAGGGGTGATAACAAGCCAAAATTTTTTCCTTACTAGACATGATGTGACTTTGTAGCCACTTAGGGTAAGGCACACAGGTTAGGCTATAAATAGGGAAGTACTTATTTCTGGCTTTTTTATCAAAGATGCATAAGCTGAATATAACCATGTGGAAAACCCAAGATGCAAGATATTTTGTAAAACAAATGTTCTGCACTTTTCAAATACCATGATCATAAAAGACAAGGAAGCACTGAGAAACTGGTCCATGCTAAAGGAAACTAAAGACTTAACCAGGGGAGGAGGTAAGATGGCCAACTGGAGCCAGCTTTACACAGAGGCTTCTGTCCAGAAGGAGAGTTAAAGGACAGAAGTTTAACGAGAAGGCCAGTGCAGATCTGAGCCAAGAGAGAAGGTTGAAGAATGCACATCAACCCTGCTGAGACAAGCTGCAACCCCAAGTATACAAACAAAATGTACAAAAACCATCACCAAGTGGACAGGAGTCCTCTCCCCCATGAGAATGGCTCGCAATATACTCCATACAAACAAACAAGTGGAGTTCAAATATCCTCCCATTTTATCCCACGGAAGAGACCCTCTAAAAACCATACCTCCTTCCCCTACTAGGGTGCCATGGCACTTTTCTGCCAGGCATAAAACTGTATATACTCTCCACTTGCAATTTTGAACTCCCAGCACTCCCCTCCACTCTCACCCCAAGGTCTGCAAGACTGTCCCCTGTGGAGTCCAGACTCATGGACATTTTCTTGAGGGGCATGGACAGGCATGGGTTATTGCTGATCTATGCTGATTCTCTGGCACAGGAAAGAGGATGAGAGGGAACCACACAGGAGCAGCAGTGCCCTCAAGGCACAGAACAGAAGTCACAGAAGGAACAATAGAGCTCACACCCCTGGGGATATTTTGAAAGGACACTCCCAGTTTCTCTGGGCAACCAGAGGAAGCCAGGCATCTTCTCCAGTACCAACCACTGGCAGAACAGATCTGGGATGGAAACGCAGACCCCATGAGTAAAGGGTATGCCTCAGGCAGTACAGGCCTGGGCAAAGTTTGGGGACTAGAATACGCACGTGCAGAGACAGAAGACTCCCAGGGCAAGAGGACCCAGAGGACTGCTTCACTGAGTCTCAGGAACTGCAGCCGAGACTGGGCAGTGGCATAGAGAGAGCAGAGTTACTCAAATAGCATCTGTATTCCCGGGACAGAAACAAATTCTGTGAAGTTGTTCTTTTCTCTCAGCAACATCAATCAGGGGCAGGGCTGGAACTGACTGAAACACCCCAGCCCTCATTAAGCACCTGAGGTGGTCAGGCCTCACCTCCCATGCCAGATAGTGGCAGAGAGTGGTGGCCTTGCTGAGGAGACATAGATCTCCCTGTGACTCAGGCAGGCACAAAACCCCTGGAGGAACATCTCCTCATTGGAGGGAACTGGGTCACAGCCCGTGGGGTTACCAGTGACTGGGTGTGACAGAGGTGCAAGGTGAAGAAGGAGACTTCAACCTTACCAGACTAATTTATTTGCTGGGTGGGTCCTTCTGACCTCACAGAACACCAGAGTGAGTCATACTTGAGCGGCCAGCAAACTCTCACTATCTAGTTGCCAGAGACCTATAGAACTCTCTCACCTGAGACTGGTGCTGACTGGGACAATTGATTTGGACCTCTTGAACTGGGCCAAACACTTGAGGACTATCCAAAGTGGTAGCCTGGGTGTGTGGTTGTGGAAAAGGTTGATTTTCCTTTTCCAATTGTTGCCTGTGGGGGGGAGTGGAGTGACTTAATTGCTGGTATTTCTCCACAGTTCAGACTTCAACCCAGAGTAACTGATTCACTAGGGTAAGACAAAGACCAGCTAAAAATAGACAGAACCACTTAGCCCCATCACACCATGAAGGTCCCCAGTTTGCCAGACCCTAGCAGACTATATGGATCCTTGGCAAAGGTCTAGGGGAAAAGGTACAGACACCAGTCCCAGCTCTTGGGCAAAGGACTGACCAATCACTACTCCTGGAGCCCTCAACCCAACTTCTCCCTATCTGCTCATCCAGCCAAAACGTGTAAAATAATCATGGGGCAGAATCAGCAGAAAAGCTCCAGTAACATGAATAACCAGAGTAGATCAAACCACCCAAGAAACAATTTGGTGGACACAACTGAAGATCCTATTCATAAACAGATGGCTGAGATGTCAAAAACCGAATTCAGAATTTGGATTGCAAATAAGATCAATAAAATCGAGGAAAAATTGGAACTAGAAATTCAAGGAGCATTTCAAAAGTTGTCTCAAGAATTTAAGGAATTCAAAGACAAAATCACAAAAGATTTCGACACTTTGAGACAAGAATTTGAAGCCCTCAAAAATCTGAGAAATATAGTAGAATCCCTCAGTAACAGAATGGAGCAAGCAGAAAGGATTTCTGACATTGAAGACAAAGCTTTCAAACATCTCCAAACTCTCAAAGAGGAAGAGAAATGGAGAGGAAAAATGGATCATTCTCTCAGAAAGCTCTGGGATAATTAAAGGAGAAGCAATATTTGCCTGATAGGGATCCCTGAAGGTGATGAAATGGCTTCACAAGGCACAGAGACTCTTCTTCTCGAGATCATAAAAGAGAACTTTCAGGACATGCCAAGAGATTCTGAAATTCAGAGAGCAGATAGTTTCAGAACTCCAGGACAACTCAACCCAAAGAAAACATCCCCCCGGCACATCATAATTAACTTCACTAAAGTTATGAAGGAGGAAATTCTGAAAGCAGCCAGAAACAAGAAAACAGAAACAAGAAATTCTGAAAGCAGCCAGAAACAAGAAAACTACAAGGGGAAAAATATTAGATTAACTGCAGATCTCTCTGCTAAAACCTTTCAAGCTAAAAGAGGATATTTTAATCTCCTAAAACAAAATAACTTTCAACCCAGCATCCTGTATCTAGCTAAACTGAGTTTCAGTTATGATGGAGAAATTAAATACTGTAATGACATTCACATGTTGAAGAAATTTGCCATAACTAAACCAGCTCTCCAGGATATCCTCAGACCTATCCTCCATAATGACCAGTGCAATCCTCCACCACAAAAGTAAAGAATCTCAGAAACTTTTGATCAAATTCCAATTTCCACAGTGGTGAAAGGATTAAAAATGTCCACTGGACTTTCGAACAATTCAAAACCCCAAATTCCACCAGGCTTATTAATATTCTCAATTAATGTGAATGGCTTAAATTGTCCTCTAAAGAGGCACAGTTTGGCTGACTGGATACAAAAACTCAGGCCAGATATCTGCTGCAGACAAGAATCTCATCTTACCTTAAAAGATAAATATAGACTCAGGGTGAAGGGATGGACATCTATATTCCAGGCAAATGGAAAGCAGAAAAAAGCAGGTGTTGCGATCTTATTTGCAGAAAAAAATAGGCTTTTAACCAACAAAAGTAAGGAAGGATAATGATGGAAACTTCATATATATTAAGGGTAATACTCAATATGGTGAGATTTCAGTTATTAACATTTATGCACCCAACTAGAATGTGCCTCAATTTATAAGAAAAACTTTAACAGACATGAGCATCTTGATTTTCCTCCAGCTCCATAATAGGTGGAGATTTTGACACTCCTTTAGCAGTGTTGGATAGATCCTCCAATAAGAAGCTAAGCAAAGAAATTTTAGATTTAAACTTAACCATTCAACATCTGGATTTAACAGACATCTACAGAAAATTTCATCCTAACAAAACTGAATACACATTCTTCTCATCAGCCCACGAAACATACTCCAAAATTGATCACATCTTAGGTCACAAATCTAACCTTAGCAAATTTAAAAGAATAGAAATTATTCCTTGGCTCTACTTGGACCATCATGGAATAAAAGTTGAACTCAGTAACAACAGGAATCTGCATACTCATACAAAAATGGAAGCTAAATAACCTCATGCTGAATGATAGATGAGTCATAGACAAGATTAAGAAAGAAATTACCACATTTTTGGAACAAAACGACAATAAAGACATGAATTATCAGAATCTCTGGGATACTGCAAAGGCAGTCCTAAGAGGGAAATTTATAGCACTGCAAGTCTTCCTCGAGAGAACGAAAGAGAGGAAGTTAACAACTTAATGCAACATCTCAAACAAATGGAAATTCCAATCCCAAAACCACCATGAGAAAAGAAATAACCAAAATTAGAGCAGAATTAAATGAAATTTAAAACAAAAGAATTATACAACAGATCAATAAATCAAAAGGTTGGTTTTTTAAAAGGTTAATAAAATAAATAAATCTTTAGCTAACCTAACCAGGAAAAAAAGAGTAAAATCTCTAATTTCATTAATCAGAAGTAGTAAAGATGAAATAACAACAGACTCCTCAGAAATGCAAAAAATCCTTAATGAATATTACAAGAAACTTTATTCTCAGAAATATAAAAATCTGAGGAAATTGACGCATACTTCAAAGCACATCACCTTCCAAGACTCAGCCAAATGATGTGGAAATATTGAACAGGACTATATCAAGTTCTGAAATAGCATCAACTATACAAAATCTCCCTAAAAAGAAAAGCCTGGGACCAGATTGCTTAATGTCAGAATTCTGCCAAACCTTTAAAGAGGAACTAGTACCTATACTACACAAGCTTTTCCAAAATATAGAAAAATAAGGAATACTACCCAACACATTCTATGAAGCAAACATCACCTTGATCCCTAAACCAGGAAAAGACCCACTAAAAAAGGAAATTATAGACCAATATCACTAATGAATCTTGATACAAAAATATTCAACAAGATCCCAACAAACAGAATCCAGCAACACGTCAATCAAATTATACACCATGACCAAATAGGTTTTATCCCAGCATCTCAAGGCTGATTCAATATACATAAATCTATAAATATAATCTAGCACATAAAAAAAAATTAAAAAACAAAGACAATATGATTCTCTCAATTGTTGCAGAAAAAGTTTTTGATAATATCCAGCATCCCTTCATGATCAGAACATTTAAGAAAATTGATATAGAAGGGACATTTCTTAAACTGATAGAGGCCATCTACACCAAACCAACAGCCAATATCGCACTGAATGGAGCTAAATTGAAATCATTTCCACTTAGATCAGGAACCAGACAAGGTTGCCCATTGTCTCCACTGCTCTTTAACATTGTAATGGCAGTTTTAGTGGGAAGAAAAGGTGATCAAGGGTATCCATATAGGGTCAGAAGAGATTAAACTTTCACTCTTCCCAGATGATATGATTGTATACCTGGAAAAAACCAGGGATTCTACTACAAAATGGTTAGAAGTGATCAAGAAATACAGCAGTGTCTCAGGTTATAACATATAACAACACTCATAAATCTGTAGCCTTTATACATATCAACAATAGCCAAGCCAAAAAAACAATCAAGGACTCTATTCCATTCACAGAGTGTAAAAAAAGATGAAATATTTAGGAGTTTACCTAACAAAGGATGTGAAAGATCTCTATAAAGAGAACTATAAAACTATAAGAAAAGAAACAGCTGAAAATGTTAATAAGTGGAAAAACATACCATGCTAATGGCTGGGAAGAATCAACATTGTTAAAATGTCCTTACTACCCAAAGCAACATACAACTTTAATGCAATCCCTATTCAAGCTCCATTGTCTTAAAGATTGTGAAAAAAATAATACATAGTTTTATATGGAATCACAAAAACCTCAAATAGCCAAGACATTACTCAGAAATAAAAACAAAGCAGGAGGAATTACACTCAGACTATACTACAAATGATAGTGATCAAAACAGCTTGGTATTGACACAAAAATGAGAGGTAGACGTATGGAACAGAATAGAGAATCAAGAGATGAACCCAGCTACCTACCATTATTTGATCTTTGACAAGCCAATTAAAAACATTCAGTGGGGGAAAAGATTCTCTATTTAACAAATAGTGCTGGGTGAACTGGCAGGTGACCTCTAGAAGACTGAAACTTAGACCCACACCTTTCACCATTAACTAAGATAGACTCTCACTGGATTAAAAATTCAACTTAAGACATGAAACTATAAAAATACTAGAAGAAAGTGCAGGGAAAACTCTTGAAGAAATTGGCCTAGGTGAATATTTTATGAGGAGGACTTCCTGGGCAATTGAAGCAGCATCAAATATACACTACTGGGACTTGTTCAAACAAAGAAGCTTCTGCACAACCAAGAACACAGTTAATAAGCAAGCAGACAGCTGTCAGAATGGGAGAAGATATTTCCAGGTTATGCCTCCAACAAAGGTTTAATAACCAGAATCCACAGAGAACTCAAACATATTAGCAAGAAAAGAACAAGTGATTCCATCTCAGGGGGGGCAAAGGACCTGAAGAGAAACTTCTCTGAAGAAGACAGGCACATGGCCTACAGATAAATGAAAAAATGCTCATCATCCTTAATCATCAGAGAAATGCAAATCAACAGTACTTTCAGATATCATCTAACTCCAGTAAGATTAGCCTACATCACAAAAATCTTCAAACCAGAGATGTTGGTGTGGATGTGGAGAAAAGGGAACACTTATACATAGCTGGTGCGAATGCAAGCTATTATATTCCTTTTGGAAAGATATTTGGAGAATACTTAGAGATCAAAAAATAGACCTGCCATTTGATCCTATAATTCCTCTACTAGGTATATGTCCAGAAGACCAAAAATCATATTATAACAAAGATATTTATATCAGAATCTTTATTGTAGCACAATTCATAATTGCTAAGTCATGAAAGAAACCCAAAGGCCCATCAACCCACGAATAGATTAATAAATTGTGGTATATGTACACCATGGAATATTATGCAGCCTTAAAGAAAGATGGAGACTTTACCTCTTTCATGTTTACATGGATGGAGCTGGAACATATTCTTCTTATCAAAGTATCTCAAGAATGGAAGAAAAAGTATTCAATGTACTCAGCCCTACTATGAAACTAATCTATAGCTTTCATATGAAGGCTATAATCCAATTATAGTACAAGAATATGGGGAAAGGGGCAAGGGAGAGGAGGGGAGAAGAAGGATGTGTGGAGGGAGGGTAATTGGTGGGATCACACCTATGGTGCATCTTAGAAGGGTACAGGTGAAACTTACTAAATGCAGAATATAAAGGTCTTAGCATAAAAACTAAGAAGATGCCATGAAGGCTATGTTAACCAGTTTGATGAATATATTTCAGATTGTAGATGAATCCCACATATTGTACCTCATGATTACATTAATGTACACAGCTATGATTTAATAGAAAATATATATTAAAGAAAACTAAAGAAAAGAAAAGAAAAGAAAAGACTTAACCATAAATGGATCTGTGATCCTGATCCTGATTTTTTTTTCTTTTATTATAAAGTACGTGTAAGGAACATGTGATGAAATTTTACTAAAGCCATTAAATTAAATAACAGTATTATATCAATCTTAATTAAGTAATTGGATTATCTTGTTATGGGTATATAAGAGTATATCTTTAATTTTAAGAAATGAACATAAAATATTTTGGATAAGGCAGGCATAATGTATGTCATTTAAAGTAAAATCATTCAAAAAAGTAATGATGCCTCTATACACACACACAGGAAATGACAAAGCAAATATGGTAAAATACTAACATTCGGGAAATCTGAGTATAAATATTTCAGGACTTCTGTGCCATTTTTATGATTTTTTTCTATCAGTCTGAAATTATTTCAAAGCAAAAAGTCAAAAGTGAATTTATTTAATGATTGGTGTTATGAAAATCTATAAAGACTGTAAAAACCACACAATTTGAGCCAAATGAGAACAGACCACCAGTTTGCCAGCCACCACTTCAGAAGGGAGTGATGAGTGAGACCTGGCCAGGTGGATGGGGCCTCAATGAGAAGGAAACATTTGCAGAATGTTATCTCAAGTATACAAATCACAGTTTATCTGCACCCCAGAGCGTAGTTTAAAATGTGTTATCTCACTATGCAAATTAAATCTTTTAAAATATTTTATTCTATTCCAGAGTCACAGTTTCATCTAGGGTCAATGTTTTTGTTGACTTTCCTTTTTATGATATTTGTGTTCCTCAAATGCCAGAGAGTTTTGACTAATAATTCATATTTAAAAATAAATTCATGGCATAAGTCAAAAGGGTATAAAATTGGAGTTATATGTAGAATGACTAAGTCTAGAAATCTAATATATAATGTAAAGATTATATTATATTGTATACTGGAATTTTTGCCAAGAGAGTTAATTTAATTTTATTTTATATTTATTTATTTAGTTTTTGAGACAGAGTCTCACTAGGTCACCCTCAATAGAGTGCTGTAGCATCACAGCTCACAGCAACCTCAAACTCCCAGGCTATTAGCAATTCTCTTGCCTTAGGCTCCCAAGTAGCTGGGACTATAGGCACTCGCCACAACACCCAGCTATTTCTTTTGTTGTAGCTGTCATTGTTGTTTAGCAGGCCCAGTCAAGTTTGAACCCACCAGCCCCAGTGTTTGTAGCCACTGCCCTAACCACTAAGCTATAGGTGCTCAGCCAAGAGAGTTAATTTTAGATACTCTCTTACCACCAGTGAAAGATAGCTATGTGAGATGATAGGTATGAAAATTACACAGCTATAGTAATCACTTCACTATGTACTATTTTTGCATATTGAGACATAGCACGTCATGCTACGTATGTTGAATATATAATAAAAATTTAAAAAGTAATAGTAAACCAAATGCATATGTTTCTTTAGATAGCTTGTGTGGGTCTTGTTTGATATTATGAAAATTTCTGGAAGGTTACATGGTGATCTTTGTAAATAGGAATCAAGGAATGTTGAAAAAGGCTTTGTTTTTGAATGAGTACCTGGTCATCAAGGTGTATAGTCTTACAAATGATAAAATGAGAAG
This sequence comes from Arctocebus calabarensis, assembly GCA_963573935.1. Lineage (NCBI taxonomy): Eukaryota > Metazoa > Chordata > Mammalia > Primates > Lorisidae > Arctocebus > Arctocebus calabarensis. Next base: position 18,809 of record CAUYON010132492.1, read on the forward strand.
AGATTTTCTCTGGGCATCAGTACTGATACCAAAATTCTTAGCCCTCTCCACATAAATGAGACAAATTCTTGAGAGAAGAGGTCCTTCTTTAATGTTTGAATGTTTGTTGTTTGATTTTTCCATGAGAGTAACTTTGATGTAAGGTAGAGGGTCAGTTAATCCCTCCTTCATCCATACTTCACACACCAGCCCTTCATAATAAAGACAGTACTGAGTTTGGGTTGACTTACTTTTTCTGCTGCGGTACTCACTCTGGGATTTTTCCCAAAGTCTCACTCTGAGACTTTTCTCTGTCCTTCTTTCTGATTAACAATCTTTGCCTCTATTTTCTAGAAGTGCGTTAAAAACTCTCAGGTACTGATAGCCCCTATTACTTTCATTTTTTATTCTGATACTATCATCTTAGTGACCTGGAATATTGATCTGGAAATGGACAAAACCTTTTAAATGTACACTCATGTTAACATTGTCTACATTTTATAAAACATTTAAAGTACTTCAAATAAAGATCACATGTTTTTTCAGCTTGTTTTCCAATTGTCTATCTACAAGTATTATCCTCTATTCCTCTTACACCTGCTGTTAGTGGAATCAGGTAAGTCAAAATGTGACAGGAAAAGTCTTAGTTTGTACCTTTTGTACAAACTTAATTGTAAATTGCATCCCCTTTCACTTTCAAAGCTTCCCAGTTTAATGATAAATTACATAAATCACTTTGCTTTAAGGAACTTATAGTATTCTCCTCATTTCCCAAATTTCCCCACAAATTCCTATAATTCCAGTTGATACCACTTACCCTGAACAAGGGCAGGCATAAGAAACACCCTTTCATTTCCTGGTGTCTTCCCTGTTGCCCCACCAGATGAGATACACGAGTCATGGCCTCTACCTTGCATCACACAGTGTTTGGAATAAAAAGATGCATAGGATTTTTTTTAATTCATGTTGAAAGGGAGTTTACAAATGTAAATTTAAAATAACTAAAACAGATGTCTAATGGATTACCTTCTTATGATCTGCTGGCTGTTCTGGAATCTCAGCAGAGAACGGCTGTTTCATTTGGAAGAAACAACCCTAGCTCTCCCTCTCATTAAAACAACTTCAGGAATGTTACAAGGAATGACTTCTGAGTCTCAGAGATGGGGCCAACTAAGCATTGGGAAACACACACATCCAGAATTATTTTATTTTTGTTGTCTTGCGGCTATAAATGGGAATTGATAAATCATATTCGTATTTCAGTCCACAATGAATGAAATTCTAACCAAAGAGCCTTTATTTCTGATTTAAAAAATTAAAAAAACTGAATAAATAAATATATACATTAAGGCCACTTGTGCAGCATAGTAGAGAAAAATGGATATTTCCTTGTGGAAATACAGAGGCAAAGAGTCTAACCCACCCTGTCAGGTGAGGCAGCTGGCCCGTGAGTCACATGTTGATCATGTTCTAAGTATGCATAGAGTTTCAAAAGATGGGCAGGAAAACAAAAGGGAAAGCATTAAAAAAAGCCTGTTCATCAAAACTTATTATAAAGCTACATGAGCAAACTTGGTATTAGTTAAAAATTAGACAAATAGGTGAACGCCACAGAAAAGCAAGCCCAAGTCTCCTGGTTTATGTGTTTTCACCTAAACAAGTTTTTTTTATAGCAACATCCAGACTTATGTTCAAAGAAATTTCTGGGTTCCGTGGCTTAGCCAAGTTGACACATAAAATGAACTATCAAAGAACACACGTGAAGAGAGAATCTCAAAGATGAGAGAGAAATCAATTTTGTCAAATGCTATAATTGATAAAATTTGATGAGAATTGGGCCAGAAGCTAACCACCGGTATAAGTAAAACAGAGCTATTAGGGATCACGGGGGGTTTGGATGACTGTGACTAGTTGGAGTGAATTCAAAGTACAAAGGGAGGAGAGAGATTGGATTCAGCAAGAATAAACTGTTCTTTTAAGAAGTTTTGTTTTAATGTAGGGAGATGGCATGATAGCTTGACTTTGTGCCAAGGTCAAGCAAAGGGGTTTAGTTATATACGACAAATAACAACATATGTCTCTGCTAATGAGAATATCTGGCAAAGAGGATATGGGAGAGGGAGGGGAGAAATGTAGTATTTTCAATAGTTAGAAAGAGAGCAAATGAGTAAAACTTAAACACGAATAGGGACTGCTCTTCAAAGAGGGAGGGAAGTGGAAGCCATGGGTTTAGGAATGATGGTGTGCTGGTTCCTCTTCTGATTCCTTAGTATTCCTATTCTTCGTAAAATAGGACAGGGACAGCTTCACGGTGTGCAGCCCATGCAGGTGCATAGGTCCCCATGCTCAGAAAGGCCTCCTGCTTATTTTAATTCCCTGCTATGAATTTATGAAATTCTTAACAGATACTTCAGTTTATGTGTTTGCTTTGAACACTTGTTTTACAAAATCTGATGTGACAAGGGTGTGAGCTGAGGGGCTGTACGGGGTATATGAATTCACTCTTCCTGCCTCCTCAGTCACAGCATTTGTGATGCCCTTGAGCACAGAATTCCAGTGGACCCAGCTGCGTGGGAGTTCAGCAAGATTCAAAGCAAGTGCAAGGTTAGCAAATTTATGACTCAGGAAGCCGAAGAAGTCACACTCTGAGTTTGCACAAATAAGAATTTGCTTCCATCTCAGAAAAAAAAACCGTTAATGTTCCAAGAAATACACATGATCAAGGAGCCCTATTATATCTTTTCTTACTTGTGTGACTCTCCTGTCTTAGCTGACTATTTATACCAAAAATGATGGCATAAAAGTTCGGGGAAATCCAGGACAACTGACAAGTCTGTTCCTTTCACACCTTCCTCACACATCAGTAAGCTGCAGGTGGAGTTTAACCGGAATGTGCACTGATGTTCAGAAGGCAAAAAGAAACTGAGTTAGTCTTGTGCAGCATTGCTACTACTCTGGTAAGAACAAAATACATCTGCATGTATGTGCTACAAAACATGAATGGTGCGATTTTGGTTATTATGCATATGGGTTAAATGTTCTATTTTCATTTAAAATTGGCATTCCACAATATAAAGATGACTGGTAGAATCCATACTAGTAACTTAATTTCTTTTTAATTTTTCATTACTTAGAAGAACATTAAATGCTAAATTTAAAAATGACATAATATTTCGTGAGAAAGAGACTAGAAGGAAAAAGCTTTACATTTTACTGCCTTTAGTGGTAATTTTTTCTGTTTTTTTAAACAAGAGGTCCTGCATTTTATTTCTGCACCAAGCCTTAAAATTATGGGACCAGTCCCTGAAAGCAAGCAAATTATCAGTGAGCTGAGAATGAGGATGAAGGAGATTTTGGTAGTTTAAGGAAAGAGCAACTACGAGGAGGCCTTGTAGTTGAATGGAAGCATGAATTGGACTAGCAAAATCAAACATGATCACTGGGAAACATTAAGGAAGCATTTTAGGTTAATGATCATGATTTTAAAGAGTGGCCAGGCAGCACCAGTGTCTAGTTTTCTCCAGGCAGCACCAGTGTCTAATTTTCTCCAGACACATTCATCTGTGGGGTGGCAGGTAGGGCGCAAAGAGGCCGAGCTGCAGGAAAGGGGACTCAGTGATTATGAAGAGTGACTATGGAGCTTAATGAATCTGATTAAGGAGGGAAGTAACTATTTTAAGGGTTAAGGAACATTGTCAAGTCATATCTAGAATCAGATATGTCCTGATTTTTGAAGGACCATTTGAGTTGGAGTCCTTGAGACAGGGAGCCAGAGGGAGAGGAAGTCAGAGCTATGATATTGAGATCATTCCGGTAGTCACTGGTTACAGCAAGCACCAGGGTGCAGGCATGAGGCCGTATGGCTGTGATAGAGTGGAGGAGATATATTTCCTGAGAGATATAAACATTAGAAGCATTTTTATGATAGTGAAATTCCAAAGAGTTATGATAGGAGTGATTTTACACAGAATGACAATGAATTCAGCCCTAACATCAAAGAAGGAGGAATAGTTACCCTAGGGAGTGGTACGTGTCAGCAGTAAGGAGAGGGGGTGGTCTATTAGTGACAAGAAAACATGAAGCCAGATTAGATAAAGGGCAAGAAAAACATCTAGAAGTAACAACAAAGAAAAAAAGGAAGCAAATTCTCCTTGACAGTTTGTGCTGGGAAGCATGCAGATAAAAACCCACCACAACTTGGCAGGAAAATGTATAAAACAGAGTCATGGCAGGACTGTTGGTTTTATTTAGTGCAAAAAGGTGGAAAGCTGTGTACTGAAAAAATGTGGAGATGTGTCAGTTTCTCTCGGTAGTTAATGTGGAATTTCAGACAATCCGGTGAAAATATTTCAGAAGATGGGTGAGAGTGGGAGTTGAGATCAGAGGTGGTAGTATATGGAATCTAAAGGAATCAAATTTCTTAGTCACAAGATATGTGAGAAAAGAACGTCTTAGAGGGTATAACCACACAAACAACATGATACTTTTATTCCTAAAAAAAATATTGTCATTAATGTTGTGTTGCACAGAGGAAGGTCTGGGGGTTGGCAAAATTATCTTTCTCATGGAGACTTCAAGTACTATAGAGAAGATATCTCAGTATTAATTACCTCTATATGACAACTGGACCCGTGTGAATTTATGAAGATCTTCTGACTGAGGAAAATGCCATATAGTTTCATAAAATAAGAATTAATAAAATGTGTGGGAGTAAAAGAAGCGAAAATTTTGAAGGTGAAACCACATTTTAAAGGATCATATAAAGAGAAGTCTCTGGTGGACCTAGTCTGGGGTAATAGAAATAGTTTGTGGTAAGCAAGGGTAGAAAGTCAGTTCTGCAATTTATTAACTGTGGGAACTTTGGCAAGATACTTGTATACTTTCAACTCTAATTTTTGCATCTTAAAAAAGTAATAATTGTACCTGATCTACTATTTCATAGAGTCAAATAAGATTATATAAAATAATAATCATTGTTAATTCTATATTTATTTAGCTGGACAGAAATAGTATCAAATCTGCTTTTTAAAAAAAATTTCAAACTATTAGGGTATAAAATGTTTTTGTTTACATGGATTGCTTTTGTAACGCTTGGGTCAGGGCTATCTGTTACCCAGATAGTGTTCACCCAGGATAGTGTTCCTATTAGGTAGGTTTTCATCCATTCCCTTTTCCCTCCTTCCCTTGTTAATTTCCATTAGTTTTACTTCCCTCAGTGTGATGTGCTCTTCAGTTGGTTCCAATTTAATAGTGAATACGTGTGGTGTTTCTTTTTCCATTCTTTAAACCATTCACTTAGGGTAATGGTCTCCAGTTCCATCCATATCATTGCACAGGCACAAAGAAAGATGAATTACATTTATAGATTTGCATACGTTAAACCAGCCTTGCATTCCTAGGATGAAGCCTACTTGATTACAATATATAATTTGTTTTAATGTGTAGCTATAATGTATTGGCTAAGATTATGTTGAATATTTTAGCATAGATATTCATTAGTGAAATTGTTCATTAGTTCTCCTTTTTAATGAGCCTTTTCCTGGTTTTGGTATCAGGGTGAAGTTTAATTCATAGAACATGTCAGGGAAGGTTCCTTCCTTCTCAATGTTTTGGAATACTTTCTGCAGTATAGGTATAAGCTCTTCTTGAAGGTTTTATAGAATTCTGGTATAAAGCCATCAGGACTAGGGATATTTTGTTGGGATATTTTTTATAGTTTATTTGATCTCAGTGCTTGAAATTGACCTGTTCAGGAAATCTATTTCTTCATGGTTAAGTCTAGGGAGAGGATGTGATTCCAAGTATTGATCCATTTCCTCCACACTGTCAAATTTCTGGGCACAGAGTTTCTTGTAGTATTCAGAGATGATCTCTTGTATCTCTATGGCAACTGTTATTTCCCCTTTATCATGTCTGATTGAGGATATTAAAGATTTTACTTTTCTGTTTGTAGTTAATCTGAATATTTACTGATTTTATTTATCTTTTCAAAGACCAACTTTTTATTGATTTTCAGAATGATTTTTTTGTTTTCAATTTCATTTATTTCTGATTTCATTTTGGTTATTTCCTTTCTTTTGCTAGCTTTGGGATCAGATTGTTTTTCCCTTTCCATTTCCTTAAGATGCTTCATTAGGTTGTTGATGTGCTTTCTCTATATTTTTGGGATGTAGGCATTTAATGCAATAAATTTCCTTCTTAGGACTACTTTTGAAGTATCCAACAGGTCTTAGTAACTTGTACCTTCCTCATTATTATGTCTGAGGAATTTAATAATTTCCTCCTTTATTTCTTCCTTGACTCAACTGTTATTCCATATAAAGTTGTTTAATTTACATGCCTTTGTGTGGGGATGACTATTTTTGTGGGAGTTGAGTTCCATCTTTATTGCCTTGTGGTTTGAGAAAATATAAGGTATAAATTCCATTGCTTTAATTTTGTCAAGATTTGATCCTAAGTATGATGTGTTTTGGAGTGTGTTCCATCTGCTGAAGAGAAGAACGTATATTCTTTAGTTTTGGAAGGGTGTGTTCTTATATGTCTATTAAGCACATTTCTTCTAGGGTCCCATTTAAGTCTCTTGTATCTTTGTTTAGTTTCTGTTTAGAGGATCTGTCTAGCTCTGTAAGAGTAGTGCTAAAGTCCCCTGTTATCATGGTGTGATAGGATATCATATTGCTCAGACCAATTAAGTTCTTTTTCATAAATCTCAGAGCATTTAAGTCGGGTGCATAAATATTTAGAATTGAAATGCCTTCTTGTTGTATTGTTCCCTTGACCAGTATGAGGTGACTATCTTTGTCTTTTTTTACCTTAGTTGCTTTAAATCCACTTGTATCTGAAAATAAGATTGCAACCTCTCCTTTCTTCTGACTCCCATGTGCCTGAAATATTGTTTTCCATCCCTTCACCTTGAGTATTACTTTGTCCTTCAGGGTCAAATTGGGGGCGGGACACAATTATATAAGAGATTTTACCTAACAAATGCAATTAATGTAACTTGGTTCTTTGTACCCTCAATGAATCCCCCAAATTAAAAAAAAAAAGCCATAAACATGATATGTTCTTCCATATGTTAATATCTTCTGCTATTTCTTTTCTTACGGTTTCATAGTTTTCTTTATAGAAGTCCTTCACCTCTTTTGTTAGGTATATTCTTAGGGATTTCATTTTCTTTGAAGCTCTTGTGAAGGGGATTGCATCCTTAATTATCTTCTTATCTTGGCTATTATTGGCATAGCCAATAATATAAAGGCTGCTAGCATATAAAAGCTACTGACTTGTGTGGCTTTTGCTTTTGTATCCAATCAGTCAACCTATGCATCTTCAGTGGGGAATTTGAGCCATTAACATTTATTGAGAGAATTGATAAGTGTGGTGGAATTCTAGCTATCTTATTTTGTGAAAATTCATTGCTATGTTTTATCCCTTGCATCATTGTGGAAGGTAGGTTTTGTCCTTTAGTTTCTGGGTATTTAGTTTTCTGGTGGTACATTATGATGGTATTTCCTATGGAATTGGTCTTGGGGAAATTTCCTCAATGTTTGCATATCAGTAAAAGATTTGAATTCTACATTTATTTTAAAGCTTAGTTTAGAAGGATACTGAATTCTGTGCAAAAAACTTGTTTTGTTTAAGTAGGTTAAAGGTAGATGACAATTCTCTTCTGGCTTAGAAAGTTTCTGCTGAAATGCTCACTGTCACTCTGATGGATCTGCCTCTCTAGGTCAGTTAATGCTTACTCCCAGTTGCCTGCAGCATTTTTTCTTGTTTCTTGACTTTGGGCAAGTTCATTAAAATGTGTCTTGGAGATGCTCTGTTTTTGTTTAGACAGTCTAGGATTCTATATCTCTCTAAAAGGAATGTTTAAAAATCTTTAGTGAAAGTTAGAAAATTTTTATTTATGAATTCCTCCAGTAATGTTTCCATTTTGGAGGGACATTCTACTTCCCCTTTAGGGATTCCTATAATTTGTGTTTCAACGCTTCATGAAGTCTCATAATTCTTTGAGTAGATATTCTGCTTTCTCTCTCTGATTAGATTTTCTACATCTTTTTTTTTTAATTAGTCTTGGGAGGTTGTATGTTTCTAGGCATTCATCCATTTCTTCTAGGTTTTTCAATTTGTCGATGTTGTGGCATTTTAGTTTGGTATAAAATCCAGGTAATGGGGATCATTCAAAAAATAGATAGCTCACAAGGTCATGCTGAAGGTGGATATTTGAGAGTTATAGATTTTCAGACATATAAGAAATGAAAAGTTCAAAGCATAATTATGAGGTGTGTTACAGAAATAAAATTATTGAAAAACTTCTCTAGGAGTTAACTTAATGAACAAACAGGCATTAATTGTGAGGCATTCCTTGAACAGAAGTTGAGGATAGCTAGGAAGAAAGATGTTTATAAGCTGTTCACAATTGACAGAGACAGAGAGAAAGAAAGAGAAAAAAGAGAGAGAGAGACTGTAAATATTTATAGATCTCATTGATTTTCAGAAATTTTGGAAAAGATACTGGGCCCTAAAGTCACTCTAAGCATGTTCAAGACCTTAGTTCAACACCACACCCCACAAACACAAATGTTTAATTCCTTTTAGCATATACCCCAAAGCTATTGTCCCATTTATCTTATCTTTTGCTATGCAAACTTGAATAGTTATTTAACCTCTGTGAGCCTAGTGTGTTGTAGTTGTAAGATGGGAACAAGTAATTTATAGGTCTGCTAATATAACATATTATTATATATATAAAGGATCTCCACAAGTGTGTGAGTGCACCCACCCTAAGATACACATGTAGTTATATTCTTAACTCACTTCCAAACTACATAAGTTACCACCTTGAGACAATTTTGAGACTATTCTTTCTTACACTAAATATTAAGCTTTAAGTGCTAATTTAATATTCCCCCTTGGAGAGGTCAAGTGGGAGGCAGATGAAGAAAATGTGGAAGGAAAAGCCAAAAATTATCATCATATCAAAAGTGCTGAAGTCAGGATGATTAGGGATATTTAGTATGTGTGAAATACAGTAACTGGATCACAGATTAAGTCAAGTACATTTGAAAGCTTTTTCAACTGTGAAAGTTTCTCTGAGTAGTTATCTCAATAGGTTCACCTGAGGAAATTAGCACACCCCAGGACCAATTGAAGTTCTCATCAATTAAGCTAATTGACACAGTAGGTATAACCTATTCCCCAATAGTGAATATAAAGCATTGTTCACCAAAGACCTCCTCAATAGTGTGAAAGCTTCTGAATGATTGAATGGTAAAACTAATATTTCTATGTATGTGTGTATATATGGATAAACTTTAATAATACCAAACTCATCCTCCAATTAAGTAGGCCCTATGTTGGACTTGGAAGATTTATATTCAAGTAAACTTGTGATTTTATTTTTAATGTTTAACAATAACAAGATTTCTATACTCTTTTAAAGGAAATCAATGTTCCAGTGAAATTTGTTTTAGTCTCTAAAATTGTCTTTATTATTTTTATTGGAACCAGAAAGTAATATAAAAGAATCATATTGTCTAAGTTTTGCATAAATATTTCTGATTGTATATGAAGCACATCCTGCCCTATGATTGCACCAATGTACACAATTATGATTTAATAAAATTATTTTTAAAAAATTAGAAAATATTAAGTTTGAAAAATGTGTTTTAATTTCATTATATTTTCTTTTGCCAATCACAAGATTCTGCTGATATTGAACCAAGGAAAAGTAAAATGAAACAAAACAGAGAATAAGAAAGTTATTTTAAAAATGTAGATGATTTTTAAAGTAGGGATTATTATTGTTATCTTAGAAACTACCCTAATGACTTTTTTTTAGGGTCTCTCATTTAGAAGTCTAGGCCTTCATTCTACCTAAAAAAATGAATTTTTATCTTATTCCCCATTTTGCTACTATATTTTATGCCTAACTATAGAACATTCATTTAACTTTTTTGTGTCCTAATTTTCTTACTAGTAAAATGAGCCCAAAAAGGGTCTCTGGGCTTGGCACCTGTGGCTCAATGGGCTAAGGCGCCAGCCACGTACACCTGAGCTGGCAGGTTCGAATCCAGCCCAGGCCTGCCAAACAACAATGATGGCTGCAACCAAAAAAATGCCCGGGCATTGTGGTGGGCGCCTGTAGTCTCAGCTACTCAGGAGGTGGAAGCAAGAGACTCACTTGAGCCCAGGAATTAGAGGTTGCTGTGACCTATGATGCCACAGCACTCTATCCAGGGTGATAGCTTGAGGCTCTGCCTCAAAAAAAAAAAGGGGGGGGTCTCTGTTTGAGAAAGTTGTTGTGAGAATTAAAAATGAGAAAATGCTGTAAAAAAATTTTTAGTGTATTTGCTGGTACTAGTGAGCTCTCAATAAATGTGAGATATTGTTTACAGAAAATAAGGGGGGGGGGTGGAGAGAAAAGGAAGGGCCTTCCAAGTGGTGGGAATATTATAAATGAAAACCACAGGGGCAGAGGTTAGCCATGCATTGTGAAGGGCAGGGCTAAGCTAGAATAAATACTGATTTCACAGCAGAATAGAGGAAAAGATTGAGAAGACTCACTGCTGATGGCTCATGAGGCTTTGTACGGCCAAACTTAAAGTCTGGGTTCTGAGTTTTATTCAATGGGTGTTACAAAGTTTTGTTTGTTTATTTTCATTTTTAATTTTAATAATAGTAAATGAAATGATCAAAGAAACTTTTTCAGAATATTTCTGGAGCAATTAGTGGATGTGAAATTTTGAAATCTGAAATATCTTGACAAGAGACCAGTGAGAAAAGTATTTTAAGAGTCTGGAAATAGGTTAATGGTGTTTATGGGGTTACATATCACAATAAGTACAAGCCTTATAAAGATATAGATTGTGCACTTTTTCCAACCCTGAATTTGATGTGAGTGGAAATCAAGGTGTAAAGTCAACTAATGATTTGCTCAGGTCATGCCATGAGTCTTGTTAGATCTAGACTTACAACCCAATATTCAAGGCCAATGCTGTTTTCTTAATGCCAAGTAACACCTAGCTTTTTCAGTTCAACAAGCACATATTGGACATACTATGAGGCTTTCCTATGTCTCTCAGGCCATATAAAGAGAAGACCTGAGTTGTAAAAATGTCGTGTCTTATGCTTTAGATTTGTAGTATTTGATGGTGTCACAAGGCATTATTTCACAACTTTGGAGAGTTAATTACTGCAAGTGACTCCATTTCCAGCAACTTAAATATATATATATATGTATTAGCTGTCAACCGAAACACTTTTCAAAAAAATTAGCAAACAAATTTGATAGTATTTTCTTCTGGGTATTTAACAAAAGACACTAACCTCTTGATAGTGAAGTTTTCTTTGAACTCTTCTGAAGAGGCCATTACTGTCTACATCTCAGTAATCAAAGTACCCACCAGAAGACACAGTTTCCTGAGTGGGTGTATGTGCGTGTGCAAGGCATTATTTCACAAATTTGAAGAGAGTTAATTATTGTAAGTGACTCCATTTCCTACTCTTCCGGATGTAATTTCTGTATTTGATCATCTATTCTTGGAATGACTCACAAAGAATAAAAATAATCAAACTACTTAAAGTACCTATATAATAGTAACATAAAAATAATCATACTACTTAAAGTTCCCAAACTTTGTTACTCGTACATTACAAGGTAAAATGATGGATTCCAAATTGTAATTCAATGCATTGATTTATCAATACAGTATTGCTGCTAAGAAGCTGTCAAATATCTGAAATAGAATGCTTAGGGCCAGGATGGATTGTGGCCCACCTTTTTATCCTCATTCAAATGTACAACAAAGAGTTTATTGTTAGCACAATATGTGAATTGGAACTTGAGCAGCAATGATGTAGAAAAATACTTTCTGTGGCAATTTAGCTTTATTTGTTCTATTAAATAACACATGTAAGATCTACCTGCTTCATAATTTTTAAGTGTACGGTGCAATTTTGTTATCTATTAGTACAATGTTCTATAGCAGATCTCTAGAAGTTTTTCCATCCTTCCTGACTGAAGTTCGATTTTTATTGAATAAACACTCCCCATTTTCTTCTCTCTCCAGATTTCTTCCTGGCAACCACCAGGTGAAATCTTCATGTATTATGCCTGTTCTTTAATTGAGATATTTTTATTGTTGAGTTTTGAGAGTTATTTATATATTCTAGATATGAGTTCATTGTCAAATATGTGGTTTGAAAATATTTTTGCCAGTTTATAGTTTTGTCTTTTCATCTACTTAATGATCCTTTTATAGAACAAAAGTATTTAATTTTGACGAAGTCCATTTATTGATTTTTTAAAAAAATTTTTATGTATAGTGCTTTTGGAATCATGTTTAAAAACTCTTTACCAAGCCTTAAGTCCCAAAGATTTTCTCCTATTTTACAATTTAATCTATAAAATAGTATATGTTAACTTTTTTGTAAGGTGTGAGGTTGAGTTCAAAATTTATTTTTGTCTATGGATATCCAATTGCTTTGGCTCTATTTGTTGAAAGACTATCATTTCTCCATTAAATTGGGTTTTAATATTTCTCAAAATTAGTTGACTGTACTTATTTGAGGCTATTTCTGGATTGTCAACTTTGTTCTATTGATCTGTATGTTTATCCTTCTACCAATATCAGGTAGTCTTGTTTGCTGTTGCTATATAAGACTTGGGATTGTTACACTGATTTTTCCCATTTCATTCTTCTAGCTAAAAATTGTTCTAGCTATTACAGTTTCCACGACTTTCCATATACATTTTCAAAATTTTTCACTATATCTATACAATATATTGCTGGGATTTTGATAAAAATTGTGTTAAACCTGTAGTCAATTTAGGAAGAAATGACATCTCTCCTCTATTGACTCTTCTAGTCCATGAATATGATGTTTTTCTTTATTTCTTTAGAATTTCTCTGATGATTTCATCAGTGGTTTGCAGTTGTCAAAATACAAGTCCTATACACATTTTGTTAGATTTTCATTTAAGTATTTCATTTTAAGTGATTTGAATGGTGTTGCATTCTAACCATGTGTGTGTGCTCATTGCTCTTATACAGAAACACAATTAGTTTTTGTATGGTAAACTTGTGTACTGTGACCTTACTATACTAATTTAAGAGTTTTTCATACATTCTTTGGAATTTTCTATGAAAATTATGTCATCAGCAAATAAGGCCAGTTTTATTTCTTCCTTTCTGATCTATATGCCATTTATTTCCTTTTTTGTTTTAATGCATTGTCTGGAACTCCAGCCCCATGTTGAGTAAGAATAATGCAAGCAGACACTCTCGTCTAGTTCTCAATCTTAAATGAAAAAGCATCCAGTCTTTCACTGTGATATTAGCTGCAGGCTTTTTTTGGTAAATGTTCTTTATCAAATTGAAAGAATTCCCATTATTTTTAATTTTCTAAGAAAGATGTTGAATTTTTTTGTATAAATTTATATGACTTTTTTTTACTTTTCTTATTTAGCCAGTTAATGTGCTAGATTATATTGGTTGATTTTCAAACCAGCCTTGCATCTGTGGAATAAAATACAGTTGGTCATGGTTGATAATTTTTTTAATATGTTGCAGAAATCTATTTTCTAACATTTTTTATTCAGGATTTTAATATTCATATTCATGAAAGATATTGGCCTTTAGTTTTCTTTGTTTGTATTGCCTTTCTCTGATTTAACACGGATAATATCAGCTATGTAAAAAAAATGGGGAAATGTTCTCTTTGTTTTCTAGAAAAGAGTGAGTAGAATTTATGTCAATTGTTTTTTAAACTTTTGATATAATTCTCCAGTGAAAGCTTCTAGTTCTAGAAACCTTCTTTTATGGAAGTTTTTAAATTACAAATTCAATATCCTCTCCAATTAGCACTCCAATGACCCGAATGTTAAATCATTTACTATAATCTCACACATCCCTGAGGCTTGTTCAGTCTGTTTTCTAACCATTGTTCATACTGGGTAATTTCTATTGTTGTATATTCATGTTCTCTGATTTTTTCCTCTGTTCTTTTCATTCTGCTTTTGAACCCACTGAGCGTTTATTTTTTTTAATTTTAAATTTCTATTTTGTTCTTTACATCTTCTTTCTTTGCTGGGACTCTCCATATTTTTTTTTGTTTCAAGCAAGTTAATATTTGCCTGTTGAAGCATTTTTATGATGGCTGCTTTTAAAGTCCTTGCCAGATAATGTTGGCATCTGCATCATCTAGCTGTTGGGATCTGTGGATTGTCTTTCCTCCAAGTTGACATTTTCCTGGTTCTTGGTATGGCAAGAGATTTTTGACTTTTTTTTTTTGGCAGTTTTTGGCCGGGTCTGGGTTTAAACCCACCACCTCTGGCATATGGGGCCGGTGCCCTACTCCTTTGAGTCACAGGCGCTGCCCAAGACTTTCAATTTAATTCTTTATATTTGGCGTTATATTATGAAGTTATATATCTTCTTTCAATCTTCTGCTTTGAAAGGGCTCATCTGCTACTACCACTACTCCTGGGGGAGAAACAGTACCGTCAGGTGGGAGTGAAAATCCAGGTCACCCCTCAACTCCTGTTAACACCCAAGGGAATCCTTGTTAACTGCTAGGATGCAGTGGGAATTGAAGCTTCCCATTAGGCCTATGCTGAAAGGATTCTGGGAGTGCAAGGGTGCCTTGTCTGCCATTGTTAGCCATGCGAACATGTTGAGGTAGGTGTTAGCAAGAATGAGGAGGTGTTCAGGTAATTTAGGGTGCTGGTTAAAGTCCTGGCTATCCATTCTACCTGCTCTGATACCACTCCAGCAGGTAGAGGTGAGTACATTTTTACACCGGGTGGGAGTGGAAGCCCAGGCTACCCAGGTGGTCTCCAGTGGTGCTTCAGGTAAGAGGCAAAGGATCCTCTTTACTGCCCTGAGGGATGAAACTCCAGGCTCCCCACTGGGCTTTCTCCAACAGTACACTGATAGGGTGGTGGTGGGTAAAGATGCCTTAAAGGTAAGAGTGAGCTTGTAGTTGCATACTCAGCCTTTGTTAATGAGGGATGGGAGTAGGGCCAGGGCTTTTTTCTGTGATGTTTTCCATATAGTAACTACTATCTAAAACTTCTGCTCTTGTTAGCCTGCCCATTTCTTCGTCCTTTGGCTAGAGAGAGGGGGCTCTCCATAGGGCTCCCTTCATTTGTGCTACTTGGTATTTCTGGGTTGCTGGCTGCTCCAGGACCAAAGATGACATAGAAGAAGCAAAAAGAAAGTCTAGGGAATGAACCATTACGTCATTGGTCAGTTCCAAGATCCACAGACCATCTGCGGTCTTCTCTCCTTCTTCCAGAGTCCCTTTATGTATGTAATATATATAATGTCCAGGTGTTCTATGTATGTAATATATATAATATCCAGGTGTTCTAGCTGTACATACTGGGAAAGGTGGGGAAATATACATCTATTCCAACATTTTAGAAGTGGAAATCTCTACATTAGCTTTTGAAACCAGTTTTTACTCTGTGATATAATATAATGTCCCCTTAAAATTATTTTTTATATCTCTTATTTTTGTTGCATAAGATGTAATTGTATAGTTGTTCTCATAAAATTAGCATATTTTATTATGTATTTCAACTATTTTATTTTAGATAAGGCTAGACACTTTGTTAGGTGCTCAGCGTATTTTTATATTCTATATATTTATTAAAGAGTCCAATTAAAATTAATCAAGTAGATTTTTCTCATTCTAAGACTGCCTATAATAAATGTCAGTGATAGGAGGCATAAAATTGATAGTTTAAGAATACAAACAAAATGCTGTAAATAATGGAATTGGAAAGATTTTTCTTTGTTTTAATCTTCAAGTATTTGTTTCAAGTTTTCAAGGTTTTTTAATAAGCAACATCAGTTGGGACAACTAGAAGTAGATTGTATGCAAATGTCTTCTACATATATGTTTATGTTACGAACATAACATCTCAACTTGGGCAATTTTTATGAGTCCACTTGATAATTTGTTTTATGATATCTTGCTGGAGATATAATTCTTTTGTCAGCAGTCATGAGACTATAATATGTTGTGAGCAATCTTATGAAGATGCAATATGAAGACTAATTTGTTTAATTAACAAACTATAGATTATTTGCACATATTATACATTCTATGTGTAGGATGCATACAAATAATGAAGATTCTGGAATGACCTTAGCCTGGAAAGTGTACTCATCTCATCTGCAACAAGGGCATTTATTCTCTTTACTGGGAAAGCAGGGAAGACTTTTTGTCAGTTTCTTAGCTTTATCTAGACTCTAGCCTATGGATATGTGAAGTCTCAGAGACAACTGGACAAACCATGTCAATGCTATCTGTGGTTCAACAACTGGTTTATTCTTTATGATGAGGTCTTCTCCATAAATCCTTCTGCACATTACTTAAGCTGTTACCAAAGCAGCACACCCCTCACTCTCTCCTTCCTGGGAGTAAGGAGTCACTGCCCAGTCAAGCCACACACACTACTCAACTTTTCCATACCCTTGGCAGGGAGGAGCGTTGATTTACTATTAGATAAACATACTAGAGATTACTATTGGTTTTCTTCTTTTGGGATGTCACAGGCAAAAAAAAATTTTTTTTCTTTCTCTCTGTTGCTTCTTTTCTCCAGGTATAATTCTCTAATAATCTCTCTGCTGATTCTGTTCATAGTATTTTCTCCCCATTTTTCATCATGTTCTGTTATTATAATTTCATATGTAAATAAGTAAAACAAATACTATATAGTGCTTAACACAATGATAGAAAGTACTTAGTAAAGGTCAGATATAATAATTGTTCTAACAATCATTTTATTATAATGTTTAATAAGATATTTTATATTAGTTAAAGATATAACTATCACTTATTAACTATGAAGTAAAATAATATTTTTTATTTTTATTTTTTATCAAATCATAGCTGTGTACATTAATGCAATTATGGGGTATAAAGTATTTTCATGAAACAGGTTCAATAACAGTGGCCGGGAAAAATGCATTTAACCCTAAGGCCCCATATTAAATTACTTTATAATCAATAAGATGTTAAGCAGAGGGTTTCTTATTTCCAAATATTTTTATGACTATCCTTTCTCTAATTAACAAATATTATATGCATGATTATTAATACATGTAGTTATAAGGCCTAGGTCAGTCAAATATTTATAAGTCTGGTTTCAGTCTGGGCACGATGGGTCAGTCCTATAATCCTAGCACTCGGGGAGTCTGAGGCAGCTGGATTCCCTAAGCTCAGAAGTTCTAGACCAACCTAAGCAAAAGCCAGACTCCATCTCTAAAAATAGCCAGACATTGTGGTGGACACCTGCTACCTGGGAGGCTGTGACAAGAGGATCATTTGAGCACAAGAGTTTGAGGTTCTTGTGAGTTATGACACCATTGCACTCTACCAAGGGTGACAATGTGAGACTCTATCTAAAAAAAAATTAATTTAATTATAAAATAAAATAATATAAGTCTGATTTCCTTTCTATTTCCTCTATTGCTTCCCAGAGTGAGGCAATGTTGTGGTGCCCTCAGCTCTCCAGGGCAGAGAGGGTATGCAGAGTTCACCTAACAACATGCTGACTTTTCTCCCAAAGCAGTGACCCAATGGCAGGAGAGCTGAACTGTATTCTCTTTGCCTGAGGACATGTGGAAATAGTATGATGGTGGCACTCTGTCAAGGGAGCAGAAGTCACTAAAGGTGAACTAAAGAAATTTTATAAAGGAAACTGTTTAACTGACACAAAGCCAACATTTGTGATTCGAGCTATACTATAAAACACTGATTTTTCCTTTCCTTGTGATTATTAAGAGAGTATCAAAATAGAATAATTTTACATGATAAGAAGTCAATACCACTTGTAGATACTCTCCATCACAGAGTCTCAAGCAAAAGAACATAGGACTGTTAAACATTACAACATGCTTCCATCACTGAAAGGTAGTCTACCCTGTGAACACAACATAAACTAACAGATACAGACACACAAATACTTCCTTAAACAACAGTGGATTTCACTATTTGTTTTACCTGTGATCAAGACATTGAAAATATAGTTCTTAATCTTTTTAATGCAGTATGTTCATAAATATTCTACATCCAATTGTCTCTATGTTTTAATTTTGGTAAGATTATGACACTGTGATAATATCAAAAGAACAAACTCAGACTGGGTTCAACACGTGAAGAGGGCGGTACTTTCAGAGTGGTTCTGCATCCATAATGATACGTCTTTTTTTGAATTCACCATTTTTAATGTCGTGTTTCTGTCTGTTCTTTTCCCTGCAAGATTTTGCCTAATGCTTCATAGACCAGTCACAACATAATTATATCTGATTTCTGTATTAGTGAACCAACATGAAAATGAACGTAAGTGTTCTGTACCACATTACGAAGCAAAGATACAAATTATAAAAGAAGCCAAAGATAGTAGGAACCAGATTTCAAACAGTTTCTAATCTTATTAGGGTAAAGAAAGCACAGAGAAGCACAAAGGTTCCCAGGACAGTGTATAGGCAGACCTTGGTGTGCTGCATGAAATTGTGTAAAACTGAAGTGAAAGAGAATTGTGTGCAATGCCCAAATTTATGACATAGCTCTTGTGGATGCCCCTTTATGCTGCTATATTCAGGGTGGACATAAAGTGCATGTACAATTTACTATGTTAAACAATTTTGAATTGCACACACACTTTATTTCGACCCTATATTTGGTAGCTTCACAATTCCTAAATTTGCCCTATTGGTCTTCCACTTCTTGTCATCTCTACTATTCCCTTGGCCTCCTAGCCCCATCACCTTTTGCTGAAGAAGAAGCACAACAAAGACCAGCAGAGGACTCTCAAGGTCAGGAAATTTGTTGGAGGGCAACCTTTTGTTATCCATCTAAGCTTGCACAACATGAGTTTCCAGTGTGCACCAGGTGAACGCCATCATGCCAATCATGCAAATACCGCGGCGCTCTGCTCATGCCTTCTCACAGGTCACAACAGATGATCTTCTACAGGTAACTCGTTGTTTCTGAAAAAGATTTAAAGTCCCTGCTCTGGTTCAATGTGTCCCCCAAATTTCATGTATTGAAAACTTGCTTTCCAATGCAGCAACGCAAAGGGATGGGGCCTGTGGTTGTGGGAGCACAGACCTCAGGAAGCGATTAACGCCATTACCACAGGAGCGAATTTCTCATAAAAACACACGTTTGGACCCCTCTTGCTCTTTTGCCCTCGCTGTACCCTTCCACTGTGTTACGAGGCAGCAAGGAGGCCTTTGTCCGGTGCAGACCCCTTCACCTTAGACTTCCATCCTCTGGAACCATGAGCCAAACCTTTGTATTTATTTTAAGTTACTCAGACTGTGGTAGTCTCTTATAGCTCCATAGAATAAACTAAGATAGTCCAAATTTGAAACTATTTTCTTTCTTTTTCCTCAGAAATGTTGAAGTTGGAAAAGTGCCCTTTCTCCATTCCTATTTTTCTATCTAGTACCAGCCAGGTGGTTTTTATCTGTAGCAGCAGCCTGAATCATCTGTCACTGAAACAGGTGGAACTCCTTCTGTGCTTCTGAAGCTGTGAGCCACCATCACAATGTTAATGGGTTTAGTATTTCTAATGATGCACTCGGTCAATAAAGCCAATAAGAGATCCAAACACTCACCCTAGAGCAACAAAATTTAGAACACAGAAGTATCCCCAAGTTTTTATAGCAGTTTAAATTCAAGGTACCAATTTCACTCTGTGGTATTATTTCTCAATCAAAAATAATGTTCCCAGAACACTAAGCCACATTTTTATATTGATTTTTTGACAATAACTCATAGTAAAGAATTAACCTTATGGATAAAAGGAATTATAAAGAAAAGGAAAACAAAATTATAAAGAGAAAATATATTTTTTAATTGTATCCTCTAATTTGTATTAATTAATGCCGGTGCTTCATAGCCCACGATTGGCTACCTTAAGTTAAAAAAAATGGGAATCATTTATAACATGACTTTGTCAGAAACTGGAAACTAAAACACCTCTGTATGTTGGGTATTAAAATACTTATACTGTAAGCCCCTAAACTTTGCCTCTTAGTTTCAATTTTCTCCCCAACTCCCAGCCCTACCTTGATAATTTGGGACTTTCTCTGTGAAGAAGCTGAGCACAGCCTGGTGTCAGAATTCCTTAGATTTCACAGTGTGTGACCTGAGACGAATTATGAAAACTTTTAAAACTCTTCTTTGCTCATCTATTAAAAGGGCATAATATTAGGGTTCTACATATAGGGCAATGGTAAGGAACTTCTCTGCCTTCTGCTTCTACAGCTCAATTCTAATTTTATCCTGAAGAAAAATTTTAATTCAAGATTTGTATGTTGAAGATAATATAATGAGCTAAAGTTCAAAGGGAAAGAAATTCAAAAGATTATTGTTCAGGGTGGAATCTTTCTTTAAATTTTTTTTCTTCTATAAATTTGGAGAAACACTTCAGAAGCCATGTGAAAAAGGCCTAAGGCAGGGAACCTAGGACATCTTGACCTTTGGCATGGGGCAAAGGTACTTTTTCTACCTCTTCTTTAAGCAGGTACATATGGTTTGGCCTTATTTCAAATTGGAGTTTGAAATTCACTTTTGGAATCTTCCAGCTGGCTTTGGTTTGGACCTATTTGGATTTACTTTGGATAGTAATCTTTTTCATCATCTCTAGGTAATCCATTAAAGAGTAATAGATTACTCAAGGCAAAAGTTTAGTGATAATAAAATGGTAATTTTCCTTTTCCTGGGCATATTTTTCTTCCAGACACACTATGAGAAAAAATGGCAAGTTTTGAGCTATTTTTACAGGTAGGTTCTAATGATCTTTTAAAGTTACTTTAATATGCCCTACCTTGATGTTCCTAGACTTAATGGCTAGCTACTACCATATTTTTAAGATTACACAGGAGAACTTCTGTGAGTTGATCACTCAGGAGACTGTAACAAATTGGTCAACCCATGGAAGTGGTCTAAATCAGGAACTAGGCCTACTGTACTGACATGTACATGTGGTGAATGTCTGTTTTATTATAATTAGATCAACTCGAGGAGGTTGTCAATTTTTGGAGATGGTCAACTATTGAGATTCTACTGTGTGTGTGTGTATATGTATATTTATATAGAGAAATATATATACTATTTATATTTACATATATAAATATTTTTATATATAGGACTATATAATATATATATATATACACACACATACTACTTATAGTGTATTTTATATATAGGTATATATATTTATATATAAAAAAAAACTATTGGTTTTGTCTATCTTGGCTGGTCTTCTCCTAATATTGCTACTTAAGTGAAGGTCTCGAGTTGATTCCCCTAATCCAGTAAGTATAATATAGCAGATTCTCATGACCCTTTGGCCCTATATATCTGTTTTTTAATGATCCTCTGATTTAAGACTTGACTTGAGGACTTTCGAGGCAAGTGCGATATTCAATGGTATTAAAAGAATCATGCTGTGTTAAACTAGCCATATAACTCCAATTGACCTTATAAAAATATAATTGCTGAAATATATGCATATCTTTACCTCTAACTCTTTCAACATCATTTGAAACTATGGCCCCATGAACATTCAGATTTCAACTGATTTAAGATTTTTAACTCAGATTTGAATTCTATAGCAAATCTCGATTTTTTTTCTCTCTACCTATAATATAGTAGACTTTTTACCTACACACACATATCTGCAATTTTCAAGAAAGCACTGTCTTGAGCATGGAGCATTAACAGTAAAGATTCTTCCAAGATGACAAAGGTTTTGTTAGTCAACCATTATTTATAATTGCAGAAATCAGCTACCTCTTTATGGAAAGGGCATTTCTTGTGTATATTATATTATTTTCAGTGATTGCCAAAAAATCAATTTGGGTTTTCAGTTGAAATAAGCTATTTTATCATGTTATAAACTAGGAAATAATTCTATTCTTTCTTTTTTTTTATTGAATCATAGCTGTGTACAATAATTCAATCATGGGGTACAGTGTGTGGGTTTCACATACAATCTGAGATATGTTCATCAACCTGATTGACACACATTCATGAGACTTTCTCATTTACTATGTGAAAACATTTTTCATCCATATTTAGAAGTTTTCTCCTGACCCTTCAAATATGGACCACAAGTGTGATCTCACCCTTTATCCTCTCTCCCCCGACCCTCTTCCTCCCCTCCCACCCCTCTCCCCTTTCCCCATCTTCTTGTGTAATAATTGGGTTGTAGCCTTCACTTGAAAGATATAAATTTGCTTCATATTAGAGGTGTATACATTGGATACTTTTTCTTCCATTCTAGAAATACTTTGCTAAGGAGAACATGGTCCAGTTCCATCCATGTAAATATGAAAGAGGATAAGTCAGCATCTTTCTTTAAGGCTGCATAATATTCCATGGCATACATTTACCACAGTTTATTAATCCATGCGTGGATCGATGGGCTCTTGGGCTTCTTCCATGACTTAGCAATTATGAATTGGGCTGCAATAAACAATCTGGTACAGATATCTTTGTTATAATGTGGGTTTTGGTCATCTGGGTATATACCTAGTAAAGGAATTATAGGGTCAAAAGGCAAGTCTATTTTTAGATCTCTGCGTATTCTCCAAACGTCTTTCCAAAACGGATGTATTAGTTTGCATTCCCACCAGCAATGTAGAAGCGTTCCCTTTTCTCCACATCCACGCCAACATCTCTGGTTTTGGGATTTCATCATGTGGGCTAATCTTACTGGAGTTAGATGATATCTCAAGGTAGTTTTGATTTGCATTTCTCTGATGATTAAGGATAATGAGCATTTCTT
>CAUYON010132493.1:0-24807 GCA_963573935.1 Arctocebus calabarensis
CTTAAGTTGTTTTTTCTAACTGAAGCAAACTTTTTATTCATCTTTGCCTATAATAGTAATACTTTATTCCTAAACAGCTTGATGAAAACATTTTAGATTGTATATGAAACCAGCACATTGTACCCCTTGATTGCACTAATGGACGCAGATATGATTTAATAAAAAAAAGAAAAAGAAAAAGAAGCATTTCTGTTTGTGGAAAAACTTGTACACAGCTACACTGGAGGATCTCATGGGTAGTTAGATGTCTGCATCTATGTGTAGAATCACTGTGAATGCAATAGATATAAATGTACACAGATTCACATGTGTTTTTGTTTTGTTTTGTTTTTTATACAGAGTCTGATATCGCACTCAGTAGAGTGCTATGGTGTCACAGCTCACAGCAACCTCAAACTCTTGGGCTTAAGAGATTCTCTTGCCTCAGCCTCCCAAGTAGCTGGGACTACAGGCACCTGCCACAATGGCTGGCTATTTTTTGCTATTGTTATTGTTGTTGCAGTTGTCATTGTTGTTCAGCAAGCCTAGGTTGGGTTCAAACCCACCTGCCTCAGTATATGTGGCAGACACTTTAACCACTGAGCTACAGGCACAGAGCCAATTCACATATGTTTTAAAGGTGGCTCCAATGTTGTGACAGGTATTGCCATTCATCACATGATTTCCAGAATGTTGACCAAATCTCAATTAATCCCTGAACAAAAGTGTACCACCTTCGCTCAATGATGCATTACTAAAAGTTTCAGTGTATGGTAAAACTATAAAAAATCCTTTGTGTTTATATATAAAATGGAGTTGATAATAGACCCAGCTAATTAAGAAGAGGTTTTCACAGACATGAACATCCAGAGGGACATTGGAAAGCCATATGGAAAAGTCCCTTGCGATGTGGGCTGTCCTGGCCACTGCAGAGCATTTGTTCACTAAATGTTAATGGCAATCCACATCCATTGTTGGGGTCATTGTGACAAATGCCTTTATACATTTCCAATGGTGCCTCTTAGAGGGTGAAACTACCTTCACAAGGAATCCTGAATGAGGGGGAAGGGGAGTATGTGTGTGTGGGTTAGGTGTGTCTTCTAACAGGTATAGTTAAGAGTCACCTCACCTATTTGTTCCCTGTGATGGTTAATTTATGTCAACTTGACTGGGCCATAGGGTGCCCAGATATTTGATCAAACATTACTCTGGGTGTTTGTGAGGGTGTGTCTGGGTGAGATGAACATTTAAATTGGTGGACTGAGTAATGCAGAGTGCTCTCCCCACTGTAAGTGGGCCTCATAAAATCACCTAAAGGCCTAAATAGAACAAAAAGACTGACCTTTCCCCAAGTAAGACAGAGTTCCTTCTGCCTTCAAAGAGAAGTATCAGCTGTGGCTGTGTCTTGCCTTTGGATTCAAACTGAAACATTGGCTCTTCCTGGGGCTTGAGCCTGGTGGTCAGACTGGAGCTACATTCTGCTGGGTCTTCAGCTTGCCAATTCCCCCTTGGGATTTGTCAGCCTACATAACTATGTGAGCCAATTCCTTATAATAAATCTCTTTATGCATACATCCTATTGCTTCTGTTTCTCTGAGGAACCCTGACTAATATCCTCCCACACCAGTCTGAGCCATGTCCTTGCCCTGTCCTGCCTCCCACCTCTGGCTGCTGACTCTGGGACACTAGGCTTTCAGCTACCACAGCCCTTAGTCCACCCTAAAACAACCTGGAATAGTCCATCAGGGGGCTGCCGCTTCAGCACACAGGAGCCCACCCTAAACTTAGCAAGAACCAGGTAATGGCAAACACAAAGGGGATGGAGGTGCCATCAAGGCAGCCTCTGAGAGCGGGCTGACCCTGTGACTTCTGCCCCTTTGCAGTATCTATTTGGACTTTGAGGCCTGGGGCCTCTTATGAAATAGGCATAGCCTGTTGGGGAAGACATGGGTGCGAATAGAGCCTCGTAAGAATTACAATGGGAAGCTTACCAAGGCCAGGGCCAAAGACAGAGGGAAAGTTTGCAAGGTAAACAGATACAGAGAACCCCTTTCAAATATGATATTAGTATGGAGAAAGTTTCTCAATGGAGCCAGATCTCACTGGACAGAGGGTGCTGCTGGCATGAGATAGACGGGAACAAAGGCAATTATGAAAGGCTGGGACGTGCCCAGAGTGGTCGAACACAGTTACAGTGGCAGCATGTGGTCGGGCAGCCAACCGTTGGGGCAGGTGGCATCAGGATGGCTCCTCAGAAGCAACACTTGACGCATGTTATGAAGAATAAATTAAAATTAGCCTTTCAAAGGAGAGAGCAGGCCCTTCCCAGAAGCTGGCAGACCAACGTGGGTGGAATGGAGAGAAAGAGGGCAGAGAAAAGAGGCAGGAGAGGGGTCACGAGTGCGCTGTATGCATGTGGGCCATGCCAGCAGCTTGGTTTCTCCCTGAAGGCAGCAGGAAGCCACTGAAATCTTTTACACATGGCAGTGACATGATTAGACTTGGCACGAACATAGCACACAGACTGAAGACTCGAGTCTGGACACAGAAGGTGCACTTGGGAAAGAGTTGTGGTGACCTAGCTGAGGGTTGTTGGGGACTCAAACTAAGGGGCAAGGCAGGGAGAAAGGGAAGGAAGGAAGGGGGATAAGGAACGCCAAGTGGGGGAGGATTTACACACAGAGGGCAAAACTCAGGAAAACACGAGCAGCTGAGGAGAACAGAGCTGGAGAACAATCCAAGGAGGCTGAGAAGGAAGGGTCAGAGAAGCAGGAGGAAGATGAAGAGAAAGCGGTGTCACAGACGCCACAAGAGGAAGGAGGGTGAAGAAGAAGTGATGAAAAGTAAGAGTGACCTTGGACTGAAAAGTTTTCATTGTATTTAGCAAATAAGTCATAAGCAGCCTGGGAGGAGGGGTCCAGCGCCTGCGCTAGTAGGACCCCCTGGCTGATCTGAGGGATGGACTAGGAGGGAGAGCCTGACAAGGACAGCTAACCAGACTCGGATAGCAGCACCATCCAACCAAGACGGCTGGTTGACATTTAGAAGAAGCGTAGATGGTTTTGGAATTTTAAGGAGGCCCCCAAAATTCAGCTCCGGTTTTCCCTGCCAGAATTCTAAAAGCAAACGAGCAGGATGAGAGAGGCTATAACACTGGTAGTGGAGAACGTAGCATTAAATGTCCAAACACTTTTTCAGAATGAGAGCTCACTGGGGCAGGCTGGCGATGCTGAGCAAGGAAGAGAGGGGAAGAAGAACCTGCTCAGACAGTGGTCCTCAACTTTTTTGGCACCCCGGACAAGTTTCATGGAAGAGAACCCTCCCCCCCGGACAGTAGCGGGGGTGGATATAGTTTTGGGATAATTCAAGCACGTTGCCTTTATTGTGCGCTTTCTTTCTATTATCATTAATAGATAATAGATAATGAAATAATTATACAACTCACCGTAATGCAGAATCGGTGGGATCCCTGAGCTTATTTTCCTCTAAGTAGCCACTACCATTGTCGCCTCAGCTCCGCCTCAGAGCATCAGGCATTAGATTCTCCTAAGGAGTAGGGACCCCAGATCTCGTGCATGCCCAGTTTACAGTAGGGGTCCCACTCCTGGGAGACTCTGATGCCCCCACTGATCTGACAGGAGGTGGAGCTCAGGCCGTGATGCAAGCAATGGGAGCGCCTGGCTGCAAATGCATTAGTAAATGAAACTTCACGTGCTTGCCTGCCACTCACCTCCTGGCGTATGGGTTGGTTCCAGTACAGGTCTGTGACCCAGGGGTTGAAGACCACAGTGAGAGCGCAGGAGGTGAGAATAAGATGGAGTCAGTCAGGCTAAGGCTGAGACCACAGAGCTGGTCTGGTCGGTTTAGGTCCTACGTGACCTTCACGTCATGTCTCTCATTCTTGCTGTTTTGTGAACTCAGCTTTAACTTAGAGCTTTAACCTCAAAGTGGTTAAGCCTACTCAAGTGCTATCTTGAGTAGTTTAGGCCAGCTGATTTAGGAGATTAACTTTGGAACTCGAATGGTGTTTGGGGTCATGACTTATGCTGATCCTTGTTTGGTATGGGTCATGGGTTCTGCTGATCATTATCGTGTAAGGTAAGGGTTAACATGGTTTTTGCTTTGAACTTTCATGTATAAAACTTTGGTTTTGGAAATGGAAGAACAGAACCGTCTTAGAGAGACTACTCTTACTGTTCTTCAGAATTGCTGGCCATGTGCAAATAAAGTTTGGGGGACCTATCCCCGTCTCTGCACATTGGCTGACAGCAATAGGCAGCCAGATCCTGTTCCCCTGGTAACAACAGTGCCAAGATTCTTCCTTCTCTCTGGCAGAAGCAAGCAGGGAGGAGGGCAAGGGAACGGGTAATTTGGGGGCAATCCCTCCTCATGGAAACAAGGAATCGGGGACCTCAACAGGGAAACCCATAAATACTGACCGAAAAGATAAAAGTATAATATAACTGCATCTTTGCAAGAGTGTATGTATAGATATGACCAAGAATGGTTATTTGTAGGGCGGGACTGGATTGAAAGGGGGATGTCCAAGGCGCACAACTACTTGCAATATGTAAAGGACAAAGGCCTGGGGATCATTTGTGGCTTTCCTGTTTATCACATTTGAACTTTAACACAACTGGTAATGATTTCTTTGCAAATAATTATCTTATCATTATATACAACTCTATCATTTTAACTTTAAATTTCATTTTGTTGGGTTATTAATATAGCAATTCTTTCCTGATTTGTTATTTGCATTTACCTGTTATCTTTGGGGAGATTTTTTTGCCCCCCTCTGTTTATTTTCAAATTTTCTTTATCATTTTGATTAAATATGTATCTTTCTTGTATATAGCATATAACTATTTTTTTTAATTTATTTATTGTTGGGAATTCATTGAGGGCACAAGAAACCAGATTACACTAATTGCATTTGCTAGGTAAAGACCCTCTTACAATCGTGATTTGCCCCCAAAAGCTGTGGCACATACCCAAACCCCACCCCCTCGTTCCTTCCCTCTCTCAACTGGTTTTTCTTCTCATAAAGAATACCCAATCTGGGGCAGAGTCTGTGGCTCATTGAGTAGGGTGCTGGCCCCATATAACGAAGGTGGCGGGTTCATACCCGGCCTCAGCCAAACTGCAAAACAGAAAAATAGCCAGGCGTTGTGGGGGGCGCCTGTAGTCCACTACTCGGGAGGCTGAGTCAAGAGAATCACCTAAGCCCAGGAGTGGGAGGTTGCTATGAGCTGTGTGACTCCCCGGCACTCCACCGAGGGCAATAAAGTGAAACTCTGTCTCTACAAAAAAAAAAAAAAAGAATACCCAATCTGGCCAGGCACAGTGACTCACACCTATAATCCTAGCACTCTGGGAGGCCAAGGAGGTGGATTACTTGAGCTCAACATTTCAAGACCTGAGCAAGAGCGAGACCCCCCCTCTCTACTAGCTGGGTGATGTGGAGGGTGCCTATGGTCCCAGCTACTCAGGAAGCTAAGGCAAAAGGATCACCTAAGCCCTGGAGTTTGAGGTTGCTGTGAGCTATGATGTGACAGCACTCTAGCCTATGGCAACAGAGTACTCTGTCTCAAAAAAAAAAACAAAACAAAATCCAATAGCCTTTCTTTGAAGGAATAATTCTATATATTCATTTTTAGTATAGCAAAAAATATAATTCATTTTATTTCTTCTGTCTTACTTAATGTTTGTTATTCATTTAACCCTCTCCCCGTGCCCTTTGTATTAGCTCAAGTTGCTGTTTTATTTTCTCCTCTCGCTAATTTGGGAGCGCCACCCTATTGCTCCATTCTACCAGCTGCCTCTTCCTTTGTGTCGCTCATGGTCAAAGTCGTTCTTTTCTTCCGTTACGTGAGGCTGAGACCCCAGCTACCTCTCCAGATTCTCTATTCCCCGGCTGTTCCTCCTCCCCCACCCGGTGAGGGCTGTAGAATGCTTTCACCTCCCACTCAGATACACCAACGGAGACCTGTGGAAAACTTTGCTTCCCCTTTCTCCTCTCGGACTTTTTGTTCCAGGCTATTGTTAACATTTCCCTTGAAATTCGTGTCTTCTATTTTCAGCTCTTATATTACACGTTCCTAAATGTCTATTCTTATCTGTCTGAGTTTAAGTAATGATGCATTGTAAGGAGCCTTGCTCATCACTATATTTTCCTTACCCTCTCCCCTCCTCCCTGAAGGCTTGAAGCTGATTCATTTATTGTTTGGTTAGATCTTGCCTTACCAACGTTTTCTGTGAAGGGAGATGTGGGTGAGATGTCCTTTGAAACCCCAGATATGCCTATATATATACACATGCATAAACATTCAAATTGAGCTGTGTCTTACAGTTGATGGTATCCTACAATCGCCATTGCTCCAGAGCATGTAAGATGTACTTGAGATGTACTTGAGATGTACTTCACCGTGACAGAGGAAGGGGCCTGCTGCAGGGTTCCTGGTGTGCAGTTTTGTTCTCAGTAATCGTCACATGATTCGCCCCAATCTTCTCTGCTTCAAGTGTCATAAAAGGAAAAGTTGATGCCCCTGATCTTTCTTGCTCCACGAGCAACTTGTACTTTCTTTCTGAGGGATTGTAAGATTATCTTTTTGTCCTTAGACTGAGGAATTTCCCAAGCGGTGAGTCATTTGTCCTGAGCAGAACTTGCAAAATCTTCCAATCAGCAGACTTAGCCCTTTTCTTTAGCTTGAGAAATTTACTTCCTATTGGTTATTACCTTGTTTCTTTCCATCTGCTAAATTTGTCTGCAGATCTTGTCTTTTGGTTTCAGAAGTCCTTTCGTGCTCTCTGGAACCTTTATGTCTGAGTGGTATTATTTTTAATTTGTCACTGTTCTCTAGTGACTTGGTTTCATGCAGCCTCTTCTAAGAGCATCCCCGAGCCCCTTAACTATGAGGGTAATGTTTGCTTTAGTCTGCTCCCTGGGCTTAGTGCCTTCAGAGGAGGCAGACCCACAGATGGTGGTGGTAAGTCCCCATCAAGGCAAAAAGATGCTCATTCTCCTATTTTCTCTCATCTCTCAGACTCAGGGGTCAAGATCAACTCAGTGCACCTGTACAACTCACTTGGTCCTCCTCAAGCCAGGTCCATTTGCCAAGACACCCGCTGGTGACCAGATACTGGCATCCAGAAGTGGGGGCAGTTTGGAGACCACATGTTGACTCATGCAGCTTTAAGAAAGTAGCAGTTTAGGGCCCATAGTCTGCCCCGACATTGCCCTGGCTGGAGCCACTCCTCCAGTGCCTGGCTTGAGCTTCTGGGCTCCATAGAATTGGTGTCCTCTTCTCCAGGCTCGATATTGGCAGGAATCCCTTTTAGTCCCTTCCTTCAAGCCTCTGGAAAGGTGAGGCCCATCTAATCTTGCTTGTCAGTCTGCCTTCTGAACCCACCAGGGAAAGCTCTTAGGCTTTCAGGACCCTCTTCGTCTCCAAGCTGCAGAGATGACAGTTCCCCTCCCTGGTCTCAAGGAAATCACCATCATTCCCGTCCCCGCACCCTCTGTACAGTGCTAGCCTGGGCCTGCTTTCTTTCTTGCCTAGCCTGAACTTTCTAGCACTCTGGGTTTTGTTTATAAGCCTTGGAGCCACGGGCCACTCTGAGTCCTTTTCTTCTGTTTTACTGAATGTTTATTATTCATTGAACTGCCACCCATGTCCTTTTCCTTTCAAAGGATTTCCTTTGAATCCTTTTCCTCCCTCTTCCCCCATTTCCTGTCCATCTTTTGTGCATTCCTGACTAGCCCAAGATTTGGGCCCAGAAGTTTCCTGTTTCGATAAACAGGTCACCGACAAAAACTGAGGGGACATCAGAAGCTCACTTTGGGCAAATCTCTGAGCAGCCTGAGCCTTCCTTATCTGGGAAATGGTCACAAGACCTGCTCCAGAGGATTATTAAGGGACTCGAATGACATGAGAAAGTACTTTGAACACCAAAGTGCTCTACACATGCTAGGCTGTGTTTTAACCTCTCAAAAACAGCGGCTCGGGTTTCTTACGTGGGGCTTTGCAGTATTAGCTTACTTCCTTGGATTTAGCAGTTTCAAATTCATAAGTGATTCTCATGACCTCACAGAATCCACTCTTTTTTTTTGAGACAGAGCCTCAAGCTGTCACCCTGGATAGAGTGCATGGCATCACAGCTCATAGCAACCTCCAATTCCTGGGCTCAAGCGAGTCTCTTGCCTCTGCCTCCCAAGTAGCTGGGACTATAGGTGCCCGCCACAACGCCCAGCCATTTTTTGTTTGCAGCCGTCATTGTTGTTTGGCGGGCCGGGGCTGGATTCGAACCCGCCAGCTCAGGTGTATGTGGCTGTCACCTTAGCCGGTTGAGCCACAGGCGCCAAGCCACAGAATCCACTCTTAGAGCTTCACTTCACATTTTCAGTGTTTCTGAAGACAATCCCTTTTTTATTCACTAAAAGGCCACCAACTCCAGGTAAAAAAGAAAATTCTTCTTTCTATAGTCTTTCGTGGTTACAATTTAAAGTCTACTGATGTTGGAATGGGCAGGCCTGGCTCCAGCACTGTCGGGTGGCGGTTGATGTGGTGGACATGGAGAAGTGCCCTGGGTGCCCCTTCTAGAAAGGTCATGTTGCCTGGCCGCGGGGACTAAAGGTTAGGTTATGCTTCAGCAGCAGAGAGCAGGGTGGCCCGAGATCACATCCTTCTGGGAGAGTCCACGTCTGTCCTGTGATCCAGAGGGGCATTCTGGGCTCACCTGGGATATGCTTGCCGTGTATGAACAGTCTGCATGGGGGTTTGGCTGAGGTTTCACAGAGCTGCACTGAGTTGGACTATTCCCTCTGCCCAATCCTGTTTCCCTCTTCTTTCCTTCACAGGTGCTAATCCCCAAGAAACATCTTACACCCCAAATTCCATCTCAGCACCTGCTCTCAGAGAACCCAACCTATGGGTTCAATGTAGCTAGAAGGGCTACATTCACCTAGCTACAATGTACTAGAAGGGCTAGGTGAGGAGTGGGAAGAGCATGTTTGTTGCAAAGAAAGAACCGAAGTGTAGATTGGAAATGGCTCCACTGCCACAACCACGGACAGCTCCATATCTAACACTGAGTGGTGACTGAAAGCCCTGAGATAGTCATCTTTTATGATAGGTAGAAATCTGTTGCTACCTGCCAGCTTAGATCGAAGTCTCACAAGGGAAGCAATATCCTCTAATCTCACTCCTGACCAGAGTAAGAGGTGACCTGATTTGGTGTTCTCACCAAAAGCTGCCTTCTAAGAAAATGCATAAAACATGCTGGAGCTTATACAAAAACCTCAGCTACTATCAAGGTTGGACAAATAATCTAAATGTTATTCACTGTTCTTTCCAATCGCCTTTCTATATGGAGATGAAAGAAAAAGTGACATCTTCTAAAACTCAGCACGTCTTTATTTTCTTTGTAAAGATGATTTTTAAAGGCTGAGGTTGACCCTGGTGAAGGTCAGCAATCACACATAATTACTATGTATGGCAAGTCCTAGCAATAAAAGGTAATCTTTTAAAATAAAAACCTGTCACCCATCTGCCTAATCCCCTTGTCACCTCCCACTTAAAACTCCTCATTGACTGCCCATTGCTTTAACAGTAAAGACTCTAAGCCTACAAGGTCCCTCCCATAAGAATGTGGCCTGTGACGTGGATCCAGCTTCATTTTCTTCCCTTCTCTTTGTCCTGGTGTTCTCCAAGCTATCCCATATCACCTTCTTATGGTTCCTTGAATAAGCCATGCCACCCCCTGCCACAGGGCTTTGAGCGCACTGTCTCCCGCTCCCCAGCCCCTCCTTGGCCTAGTTAACAACTACTCATTTTCAGATACCAACTCAAGCATCATTTCCTTAGGGAAACCTCCCCTGACCACCTACCCCAAGTCTAGGACAGGTTCTTCAGTGATATGATCTCACAGAATCATCCTCCTTTCTTTCTGAGCATCACTTAGAATTACATGCTCATGTCCACGATTACTTAGACCAGAAGCTTCAGGAAGGCAGGAACCATGTCTTTTTTTTTTTTTCCTCCATTTAATTCTTAGCTCCCAGCACAGTTCCTGACAGATAGTAGGTATCCGGTTATCTTTTGCTGAATAAATGAATAAATAAATGAACAAATGAAGGAAAATAAAAGAACTGCTGACTTTGGTTGGGTGGTTTGAAGTTTCTTGGGGTTAAAAAGTAGGAATGGGGGCTAGGCTCTGTGGCTCACGCCTGTAATCCTAGCACTCTGGAAGCCTGAGACTAGTGGATTGCTTGAGCTCAGGAGTTCCAAACTAACCTGAGCAAGAGCAAGACCCTCTTTCTACTACAAACAGAAAAAACTAGCTGGGCATTGTGGCAGGTGCCTGTAGTCCCAGCTACTTGGGAAGCTGAGGCAAGAGAAGTGCTTGAGCCCAAAAGTTTGAGGTTGCTGTGAGCTATAATGCCACATCACTCAACAGAGGGTGACAGAGTGAGATTCTGTCTAAGCAAACAAACACTCTCCCTAACCACCAGCAAGGACACAGGATAGCAGAGCAGAGGCGGCAAAGCACCATCAGAAGTCACAGCATAGCTGCAGCCTCATAAGCGGAGACCGAAGGACCCAAGTGCCAGGCCTTACAGCAATGAAAATTATTCACTTCACGATCAGAAGGAAATTTTGTGGAATTAAAGTTAGAGTATATTCTTGAATTGGATTTTATTCTCCAGAGCCCTAAAGTTAACCAGCTGGAATCATATTTTAAGGACCATTCTATTTAACCTTTGGAAATGAAGCATCTGCCTGTTAATGGAAAAACTACTTCTCATTGTAAAGATAGCACACAAAGTTCTTGGCTTCTCTGGCTTCCAGAAAAGGGAATTCACATATCTCCCTGTGTCCTCACTATACTTTGAGCCCCCTGTGTCAACAAAACAGGCCAGATGGATAGCTAACTTTTTAAAAAAATAAAAAGCAGAAGTACCAGCCCATCCTGAGAAGTCTCAGGCAGGGCAGGTTACTTAGACATACCTGCCTTTCGAGACAGCTCAGGAGGCTTAGGAACCCACAGTGAAGGGCCAATACAACTAACCTCAAAGCCACGGTATTCAGACAAGAATCACCACACTCACCATGTACTCAGAAGTTCTGTTCTTCAAAAAGCATCAACGAAGTGTGATTTGCTAATCGATCGATTAATCAAATATTCCTACTTGGCACCAGTTCCTGCTGTGAGGGACATCATGAAGCTAAGTCCTTGCTTAAGCATACTATAACCCAACTGAAGAAACAGATGTGGGAGAACTAAGATCTTGGTCCATAGTACAAGGCATTGTTTAACTCTCAGTGAGTTCATCAGCCCATAGCCAACAATACTAACCTACACTGAACAGTTATTATACGCCAAGTACTTTACTTGTATTTTCTTTTTCTTTCCTTTTTTTTTTTAGAGACAGAGTCTCACTTTGTTGCCCTCAGTAGAGTGCTGTGGTGTCACAGCTCAAAGCAACCTCCAGCTCTTGGGTGTAGGGGAGGTTGGGTGTAGGCAGCTACCTCCCAAGTAGCTGAGACCACAGGCACCCGCCACAATGCCTAGCTACTTTTTGTTGCAGTTTGCCCAGGGCCAAGTTTGAACCTGTCACCCTCAGTATACGGGGCTGGCGCCCTACTCACTGAGCCACAGGCACCACCCACTTTACTTGTATTTTCTCATTGAAATGTTCATGAGCCTATGAAATGAAACAGAAACAATTACAATCTCCATTTTTGTTTCTAGAACAGGAAAAGACCTCAAACTCTGTCATCCAGGCTGGAGAGCAGGGGGAAAACAATAATTCGCTGTAACCTTAAAATCCTGGGCACAGGTGATCCTCTTGCCTCCTGAGTAGCAAGAACTATAGGCTTATGCCACCACGCCGTTGTTTTATTTTTTGTAGAGATGGGGGTCTTGCTATGTTGCCCAGCCTGGTCTCAAACTCCTGACCTCAAGCAATATTTCTTCCTTGGCCTCCCAAATGTTGGCATTATAGGCATGAGCCACCACACCCAGCCAATTACAGTTCTTTAGAGAAGTTGAGTAACATATCTAACATTACACAGGTAAAGAGCAGTTTCAACTTCAAGTCTATCTGATTCCAAATCCCAGCCACAGAACCACTGAGCTCCTAGGGCTTGCAGAGCTCAGGTAGAGGGAGTGCTGGGGGCTGGCATAGGGAGGAGAGGCCTGATGAGGAAGGGGGCTCTGAGCCGGCCTTCATGGGGGCAACCCTGAGAGGCCACTGAAGGAGAAATGTCACTGCACAGCACTGTGGGGGAAAGAGGGTTGTAGATAGAAGACAAGGGAGGAGGGAAAGGACAAGGTGCGGCGGCTGCTCGGATACAGCCACTTTGGAGTGAGGGATGAGTAAAGATCTACCTTGCAGGCTGTATCAACATGCCCCTCCTTCTCTGAAAAGTGCCCTCACCCTACATAGAAAGATTTGGAGAGGGATCTGAGAGAAGGGTCAGGTGGGAAAGGAACTTGCCCTTCTCCTGACCCCAGAGCAATATCCGAGGCACTTGGATATTGCTCTGCCACGTGTCTTTAGACTGCTTCATCCCAAGAGAGGCAGCTTCTTAGCCCGAGGCTGTCTGATAGAGCCTGGCTGGCTCCCAGTGGGCCTCATCTCTCGTCTAGTCTGTCTACTGAAGGTGGGGTGTGGGAGACGTGCCAGGCTGCCAGTTACTCTCCTAACCGATGGACAGCCAGCCTTGCAGGGGCAGTTCTGTGGCAAAAGAACAGTTTAGTTCTGAAGCCCCCTACCCTACTATATAGACACTTTTCTACCTAAAAATGCCCTATGTACACTCTCTCACCTGTCATTCATTTATTCACTCATTCAGCAGTGAATGCCCATGTCAAGCCATGCATTGTGCTATGGGACAGGGTGACAGGGTCAAACAAGGTGTGGCCCCTAACCTCAGGAGCCTGATACTCTGCTATTGATGGTGGGTACTGGTGGCAGATGGTCAGTCTACAGTAACTGGAATGATGGTTAGGGTGAGCACAGGTCCAGAATATTCCATGGTGTTCAAGGTGTTTACACTGCTAGCTGCTTGTCTTGTTCACGCCTGTATCTCCAGTGTCCACCACAGTACCTGACACACAGTGTCTACTGAATTAAATGAAGATCTTGGCAGGGCCTGGTGACTCAATCTTATAATCCCAGCACTTTGAGAGGCCAAGATAGCTTGAGGCTGGAAGTTCTAGAGAAGCCCAGGGAACATGGCAATTTTTTAAAAAGTAGGCCAGGCATTGTGGCATGTGCGTATAGTCCCAGCTACTGCCCAAGTGTTCAAGGTTGCAATAAACTATGATAGCACCACTATAATCAAGCGTGAATGACAGAGCAAGACCTTATCTCTACTTAAAAATAAAATGAAGCTCTTACTGGTGGAGAGTCCAACTCTGCTTCTCTGCATTGGCCCTGAGCCTGACACTCAGATGAAAAGAATTAAAGAACGCATGACAATTCTTCAAGTAGGACACAGCATGTTAGACTTTGGAGGAACCAAACAAAACTGTCTACGTCCCTGCCATCGCCTCTGAGTCATCATGTCCCCATGGTCCTACATGAACCACTTGGACCTCATGCTTCCTGGATGCTCTTCTAAGAATACTCAGGTTGGTCAGTGTTCCTATTCAAGTTCAGGAATACAGACCTTGACCCAGAACTTGCAGTTGAGATGTTTTCTTGTGCTTCCAAGACTCTTTCCCAGCTCACTTTGGAGAATAGGGGCAAGAAGTCTGATGCCATCTGGGCTTTTTCTCTTGTGCACAAAAATCTAGTACAAGAATTGGAATGCAAATCGTTGAGGAGTAAAAGGTTACAGACTCCCACCAAGATAAAAGGTTCTTGCTCCCCCACCGTACTCCTGGTCTGCCTTAATGCTAGAGCAGTAGTTCTCAATCTTTCTAATGCCTCCTAATGCCTCCACCCTTTAATACAGTTTCTCATCTTATGGTGACCCCCAACCATAAAATTATTTCAGTTGCTACTTCATAACTAATTTTGCTACTGTTATGAATCGTAATGTAAATATCTGATTGCAGGATGTATTTTCATTATTACGAAGGGGTCGTGACCCACAGGTTGAGAACCGCTGCGCTAGAGGGATTCCTGTCTTCCTCAACTACTCCAGCATTGGGTGTAGAAACAGCAATGTTGGCTTCTAATTGAGTCCTTCTCATTTGACTTGAGGCACAGGGAAACACAGACTCTCTGGAAGAAGCTAAAAAAGATCACAAGTGAAGAGGTCCACTGAGTAGGCTCAGAAGTGACTCTGCATTTTTAAGGACAGTGGCCCTTCAGGAAGAGCAGGCATCTGAACTGAAAGAAAAGTGAGGGTGGTGTGAAGGGGTCCACAAGAGGCCTGGGACGCCTGCAAGGCAGACTCAGTAAGGTCCCAACACTGACCAGCCTCTCTATCTCTTTGGCCTGGTCTTGGAATATGCTAAAAGCCTCCCAGCTGGCGAGAGGCAGTGCAGCTTTAGGACCAGTTTTCCTGATTCCTGAGAGTTTTTTTCTCATCACCCTGCCACTCTGGGAAGTACGGATCTCATGGGAGAGCTCTTGGCTTGTCAAATTCTGGTAATCACCCTTTGGGGGATGGCCCCTGTTTGCAAGGCAGGTCTGGTCCGTTCTGGTTCTGATGATGGGCGGCCTTTTTAAACCCTCCAGTGTATACTGGCTCTCTGTCCCTGTGCATCCCTTTCTTGGGAAAGATCGCTTCAAGTCTTCATGGCCACGTGGGGCCTCAAGGTCATGGGAAGGAGTGATGGGAAGCAGACCTTCCAAGGACAGTGGGCACCATGTCTTGGCATCTGGGCATGCTGCTTCTTTTGTCCTAAGAGGACAGTGTGGGGGAAGAGGAGATGGAATCCAGAGACTTAAGAATTCCTGCTCTCCCCCTCAGTCTGACCCTTGATGTGGCCGACTGGGCTGCAGGAATGCCCACGGGCACAGAAGAGGGAAAAGAAGGGAGAGGCGGGTTTGCTGGGAGCGTGAGCCCTGCCCGCCCCTCCTCTGCAGGCTGTCTCCACTGGTTCCTCTCCTCCCTTTGCCCGCCTGTCCCTGCAGGCTGCTTGGGCGCCACCACTACTGTCCCCAACCCGCCCTGCCAGCCGGGCCAAGGGCGGTGTGACTCACAGAGCTGCCACCAGCCCACGGCTCGCGCAAGGCGTATAAAGGCTGCCCGGGCGGCAGGCGGTCGAACCCTGGCCTGCCCGGCGCGAGGCGCGCAGAGCATGGCCCGAGGCGCGGAGCGAGGCGGCGGGGCGGCGGGCTGGGGGGTGCGCGGCGCCCTGGCGGCCGTGGCGCTGCTCTCGGCGCTCAACGCGGCGGGCACGGTGTTCGCGCTGTGCCAGTGGCGCGGGCTGAGCGCGGCGCTGCGAGCCCTGGAGGCCCAGCGGGGCCGGGAGCAGCGCGAGGACACGGCGCTGCGCGCCTTCCTGGCCGAGCTGAGCCGCGCCCCGCGCCGGGCGCCCGCGCCGCCCCCGGACCCCGCGAGCGCCGCGCGCAACAAGCGCAGCCACGGCGGGGAGCCCGCGCCGCACATCCGCGCGGAGAGCCGGGACATGCTGATGATGATGACCTACTCCATGGTGCCGGTAGGCGGGGGCTCGGCTCCCGTGGCGCCCCCGCCGGGGCGGGCGGCGGGAGGTGCGGGGACAGAGCGCCTGCCGCCAGTCGGCGAGAAGCTGCGGAGACAGGGCCCTGGGGATGAGTCTGACAGGCGTTGTCACTCTAGCAAGCACTTAACCTACTGGGAACTGTTTTCTCATCTATTAAGTAGGGGAGGGGTGAAGGGTTAAGTCGCTTCCCCTGTGACACCGTTTGAGTTTGCAGTTAAATAAGGGATGTACACAGTATCTCTAGAGCCTAATTTCCTTTCCAATTTTTATGTATTTATTTTTATTTTGCGGTTTTTGGCCGGGGCTGGGTTTGAACCTGCCACCTCCGGCATACGGGGCCGGTGCCCTCCCTACTGAGCCACAAGTGCCGCCCTCCTTCTCAATTTTTGACACAAGTTTTCGTGTGAAATTTTCCTCCTGCTGCGAACAGAGCCACAGTAACCTTGGGGTTATGCCTCGGACACTCGCCTGGGGTTGGGGCTCTCTGAGAGAATGGACACGGCTTTTCTAAACAAGTGCAAACTTCGTCAATGAAGGGATTCTTCCTCGCCATAATCTAGTGGTCTGGGTTTTCACTTGGCCTTGGTTCATCCCCCAAGAGATTCTGGCCTAATTGTGTCTGATTAAGTGAAGACATTCAACCCTAATTTCATTGCCCACTCTGGACCTTGATGCTGAGAAAGTTGTTCCTGGGTCTCAAGCGGTTCCAAATGGGAGAAATCAATACAGAGCCATTTTTTTTTTTTAATGTGATGTCAAAGCTGAGGTTCCTAATATGGGGCCTGTGGATTGCTCTCCACATGGGCCCCAGGGAGTGAGTGGAACTCCAGAAATTGCCAGCGTGTAGGCCTGTGCTGGTGCAGACTCCTGCACCTGGAGAAGGGTCCAGAGCTTTTCACTAGAGCTTCAGGGGGCCCCATAGTGTGCCTCCACGCAAAGCTTAAGAAATCCTGCTCTAAAGAAAGTCTTTAAAGCAAAGCCTCAAAAGTCATTTTTTTCCCCAATGTGAAGTTTCTTTGCTTTTGCTGATTTTAACTCACTAATTTTTTAGCAGATACATTTGGGCCACTTCACAGTTCCCCATTCCATCATCAATGACAACTGCTGTGGTCTTATTTCACTTTGCAGTTAGAAAGATTTCAATTCTGTCATCTCGAGGCAAGTATGAGCCATATTTCAGAATCCTAGGGATTTGAAGATAAATCTACTTAAAGCCTCTGTTATCATAGAAGCTTTTAAATATCTTACTTAGATGAGCTGAAATGCTTTTAAAAGTACATGAAAGTACTACACACTCGAAATCAGCTTTTCAGTGAGATCAAGTTTTCCATTTCTGGCTCCATGTTTTTTACTCGTCTTATTTTAAAATTTGGACCTAAGCAAAAATTTAAAAAATGAAAACACTGTAAAATGAAGAACTCTTCTCAGGGGAATTTGCTTGTTCTCTCTCTCAGTTCTATACCCTGCATATTAAGGGTTTTTTGAAACCCTCAAAGAGGAATATATCTAAGCATCAACGTTTTATATTTTTAATCCTGCTTTTATAGTAGAAGCTTTTTGTATCCAAATTCCAACCTGTTCGGTCACTAACAAATTGAATAGAGATATTCATTTCTGTGTCAATCTGAAAACTAGATTTAACTCTAAGTGACATGGCAGTGCCACCCCCAGCTTTTTGTTACAGGCCAGAGAGCAGACACATCACATTTGTCTGGCTGAAAGCTTTTATAAATCATCACCAACTCTTCCCTCACCTATAGGGGGTATGTTTTGACCTATTAAAGTCAGTGAGGAAATTTCCATGGGGATAGGAGAAGGCAACCATCATACTACTCACTTTTCCTCTTGGGAGTAATTCTCAAATAGTAGGCTTAGGAATCACCTGTAAGTCCATAAAAATGCAAATTCCAGGACCCTGCTGTCATACCTATAGAATCATCTCGAGAATCTGCTTTCTTGAGAAGGCCAGACCCCAGTCTCCCACCCTCGCCATACCCTTGGCGAGTTTGATGATCCAGGCACCTGACCAGGTTAAGAAACACTGCTCTAGAACACTCCATGTCTAACTTTATTGTGTATGTGAATGTCTGTTAAAATGCAGATTTTGATTCAGAAGGTCTAAGGTGGGGCCTAAGAGTCTGCATTTCTAACAAATTCCCACTGATACCAATGCTACTGAAGACCACAGTTTGAGTAGCAAGGCTCTAGGGCACTGTCTGGAATCATCTAGAGATCTTTAAAAATTACTGGTGCCTGAATCTCATTGCTAGAGATTCTGTAATTAATTAGTTTGGGGTGCACCCTAGGGGTGGGTGCTCACTCACCAGCAGGAAAGACCTTGGCATGACTTTCTAGTGATGAAGTTCTAGTTGAAGCATTGCCCTCTACTGGGGCTCTGTCAAGGCCTTCACTTCTGGTAGAGGAACCAATTTTGTTACTAAAAATCTTTTTACTTTATTCTATCAATATTCTCATCATTCATCTTCATGCTTTTTCTCATCTTTACTCTGTGCTTTTCTCGGAACAGAGAATTATTCACGCGAGAGAACAGTTGTAAGAGCCATTAGCGAGCAGCTCTTGTGGAGCAGATGTTGAGAGAATGATCTAGTATATATCATGGGGGGTGCACACCTCTTGTAGCTAAAGTCTGCATCTTCCTGTGGCCTTTTTATGTAGCAACAGCTCTCGAATGAGAGAGAGATCAGCGGTCCTCACCCTAAGGTTCCCTGACCTTAGAGCTTCAGGAACAAAGAAGTAAGCTCTTTTGGACACTACTGTCAGCATTTCACAAAGCCTTCCAGAATTTTTCACTTATCCAAGACAAGCCTCCTCAAGCTAACACTTCAAGTTTCCATGCTTTTCACCAAAAGTACACCAACTCAGCATGGTAATCCTGATCGGCACTCTAACCAGGACTGTTAGCAGCTGTAAACAACTTTGTTAAAAAAAGCACACTAAGGGCGGAGCCTGTGGCTCAGTGAGTAGGGCACCGGCCCCATATGCCAAAGGTGGCGAGTTCAAACCCAGCCCTGGCCAAAAACTGCGGGGGGGGGGGGATGGTGGGCGGGACCACACTAATTATTACTTAAGTGCAATGAATTTGGTACAGTCAGGGAGCACATTAAGTCTTTAAAAGCACGTGTTTTGGAGGAAAAATAATAAAAGGGTCCTGGGCGGGGTATGGAAACCCCTGAACTAGGCCAGTAACGGGAACAGGGACCTGGTGAGAGGTGAGAAAGAGAAAAAAGTTGGGCCATCTGGCACTAACTCCTGCAGGAAATGGTATTTCTGCTTAGCATCTCTTTTTCTCTCTTCCCATCAGCTACTTCTCTCATCCCACTCTTTATATTGCACCTTTATTGATGTTTTGGTAGCCTTAACATCCTATTTTTACTTGCCCCAAATCTAGGGTCAAGCTCTCAGAGGAGTTTCATAAATACCAAATTAAACAGCCTTCGGGCAGATAAAATGCAGCAAGACTGGAGATTATGTTTCTGTGATAATTGTTGTCCTTGGAAAACCATATACATTTCTACACCAAAACGTCCTTGGCACTTCTCTAACAAGAAAATCAGTCTGGCTCTTTTACAGTAGGGGTTGCAATTCAAATGATTTATTCAAGGAAGACAAATATGATTCAATCATTGCCAATTGCTGGAAAGGCATTTGGCAACATTTAACACTTATGCTTGATTTTTAAAATAGGCAATAAAATGGAAATCCATGGATTCTTCTTAATATGTTAAAATACAATATATCTCTCAGCCCCAAACCCAGCTTTCCACTTAACAGACAATCCCGGGAGATAGTTGTACTAAAATCAGTAGTAAGACAGGGGCATCCATTGTTCCCACTACTATCTCAGATTGTATTAGAATTGGTCAGAGCAACTGCATAAGGGACAGTGGCGAAAAATGTTAGGAAGTGAAAGTCTGACTCTATTCAGATCATACGATTCTATACCTGGAAAACCCAAGAGAATCTATTGATAACCTACTATTAACAATAACAGAATTCAGTGAGAAGCGAGATATAAAAATAGGAGAAATCAGTAGACCTCTTCTATCCAAACTATTGGTTGAAGATATCATGGAAGAAGAGGTGTATAAAACTTGTGTATCTTTATCTTTCATGTTAAGAAAAGACTAAGGGACCACGCTTAAAGATCACAAAGGATTTAAACAAATGGAAAAAATAACATGTTTTTGGATAAGAAACTTAGCATCAGAATGAATTGATTCTTCTTTTTTGTTTGAGACAGAGCCTCAAGCTGTCACCCTGGATGGAGTGCTGTGGCATCACAGCTCACAGCAGCCTCCAATTCCTAGGCTCAAGCGAGTCCCTTGCCTCTGCCTCCCAAGTAGCTGGGACTACAGGCACTTGCCACAACGCCTGGCCATTTTTTTTTTTTTTTTGGTTGCAGCCACCATTGTTGTTTGGTGGGCCCTGGGGCTGGATTCGAAATCGCCAGCTCAGGTG
Organism: Arctocebus calabarensis; assembly: GCA_963573935.1. NCBI lineage: Eukaryota > Metazoa > Chordata > Mammalia > Primates > Lorisidae > Arctocebus > Arctocebus calabarensis. The sequence continues at coordinate 20,107 of CAUYON010132493.1, forward strand.
TATGTGGCTGGCGCCTTAGCCTGTTGAGCCACAGGCGCCGAGCCAGAATTGATTCTTCTTAAGTCAGTTTATAAATCTTTTGCCACCCGAACATAAAAATATAGGTTAGTTTGGTATTTCTTTGTTTTTTTTCTGGGACTCAATAAACTGATTAAAAATTTTACAGGAAAAATGAGCATGCATGGCAATGAAATTGCTGAAAAAGAAGAGCAAGGAGAAGGACTAGTTCTATGAGATACTGAAGTGTACTTAAAAGCTGAGTAATTAGCTATGATTTAATTTAAAAAAAAAGCTGAGTGATTAAAATAGAGGGGGATGTGAATAAATGAATGGACAGAGTTGAAGGTCTAGAAATAATCCCAAGTACTTATGGCACTTTAGTTATCAATGGGGGAAGAATGAACTTAATAAATGATATTGAGACAATAGTCCAGCCCTCTAGAAAAAGATAAGACTTGAGAAAGGATAGTTTTATCCTCATAATGTGTACCTTCGCAAGCAGTAAATGAATCAAATAACTGTATTTACATTTTTTAATGGAACTAAAATTACTAAAAAAAATGAGTAAGTCCATTTTTTTTTTTTTTGTATAGACCGAGTCTCACTTTATCGCCCTGGGTAGAGTGCTGTGGCATCACACTGCTCACAACAACCTCCAGCTCTTGGGCTTAAGCGATTCTCTTGCCTCAGCCTCCCTAGTAGCTGGGACTACAGGCGCCCGCCACAGCGCCCGGCTACATATATCTATATTCAAAAGGAAGCAGTGATTATGTCTGCCAACTTAGTCAATCTCTAACAATGCATACCAATCCTCATCCATAAAGCCTCTCAAAAAATAGTCATTTTTTTTTAAATGCTATCTGCTCATACATTATTCTGTTCAAGTATGAAATTAATCCATTCTCAAAATTCGTCATCATGGGGACACTTTTTTCAAAATATGTGACTCCATGTGGAATTATTTTATAGTTTGTTTGTACTTTTGAACTGTAAAATATAATGTAATATACTGATAGCAAACAAAAAAATAATATGCAAGGTGTCCATAAAGTTCATGTGCAATTTAAAATAGACAGTACATTTTTAAAGTATCTTTGGTTGTTATAGAAGGATTGAAAACATAATATGTTGGGTAAAGTATAAAATAGGTAGAAAATAAGCAGATAAAGACACAGCTGTCATAATAAAACTTAGAGGGAAAAAAGATGCCCTCTGCATTTAGAGTCATTGTAAAACATGCCTGTTCTAGCTATACAGTCTTAACTAAATAATGGCAATTTGTGTTTGGAATCATAAACCAAAATAATAAATATCCTAATGAAGAAACAACTAAAATAATTGGAAACCCACATAACTAGAACCCTCAAAATAGTATTCCCCAACTGACTCTTCATTTTTGTTTTTTTTCTCTTTTTTATTTTTATTTGTGTATTTTAATCATAAATACATAAATCATGTATACATTAATGCATTTATGGGGTCCAATGTTCTGATTTTATATACAATTTGGAATGCTTACATAAAACTGGTTAACATAGGCTGCACCTCACTTACCTAATTATTGTGTTAAGACATTTATACTCTATACTTAATAGATTTGACATGTACCCTTGCAATATGCAACATAGGTGTGGTCCCACCATTTATTCTCCCTCCATCCAAATTCCATCCTCCCTTCCCTTCCCCCTCCTCTTCCCTCTTTCATCCTAGGCTATAGTTGTTTTTTGTCATGCATCTAACTTTTAAACATAATGATTACAAAGTTTTAGCCACAAAACAATTCCAGAGAAATGACATGGAATTAATAAGGATTCAGCCCAATCTTTTGCACATTCTATAGCATCATCAATAGTTTTAAAAGAAACACATTTTAAATTTAGCATAATGACCCAGTGATATTTAATCATATCATACATCTATCTTTCCCCAGAAAATTAAATGTACTAATAAGTAGGAACCAGCTTTATACAGGGGCAAATTGTATGAATGATGCAACGCATCATATCTGACAATTAGCTTATAACTAAAATTTAGTCATAACTTGACTCTTTTATCTTCATTTTACATAAAATTAAAAGTTGTGGCAAATATTTTTAAAATATATTTTTAGTATAAGTAAATTTGTGAAAGATGACTCTTTTAGAGTAATTTTTCCATTTTGTATTGACAAAATGATATATATTTCTGCTCTTAAAAAATGCTATGATATATGCATATAATGTGAAATTATTGAATAAGTAGGTTAGCATATGAAACAAATAAAATATTCATCATTTATTTCTTCTAACTGAAAGTGTGTATCCTTTGACCATATGCCACAGCCTCTAGTAATGGCCTTCTACTCTCTAATTCTATAAGCTTGATTATTTTAGATTCCACATGTAAGTGAGAATATGTATATTTGTCTTTATATGCCTCATTTATTTCACTTAGCATAATGCCTTCCAGTTCCATACATGTTGCTGCATAAAAAGAATGGTTGCATAATATTCCATTGTGTGTATGTGTGCATATATATGTATATGTGTGTGCATATATATATATGGTCCCCCTCAAAATATCGCATTTTTTAAATTAATTCATCCCATAGGGACATTTAGTTGATTCCACAAATTGGCTATTGTTAACAATGCTGTAATGAACATTCCAGTATAGATACTTCTTTGACATACTGATTTCCAATGCTTTGCCTATATTTCTGAAAGTGGAATTCTTGGATCCTATGGTAATTCTGTTTTTGGTCTTTTAAAAAACTTCAATATAGTTTTCTATAATGTGTGGATTAATTTATATACCCACCAACAGCATACCAGGATACTCTCTTATTAACATCCTTGCCAAAACTTATAATTTTTTTGTCTTTTTGATAATAGTCATTCTGACATACGAGAGGTAATATGTCATTATAGTTTCAATTTGCATTTACCTAATGTTTAGTGATACTGAGTACTATTTTTTTATTAAGTCATTTGTACATAGATCGTGTATACATTTATGCCATTATGGGATTCAATGTGTTGATTATTTGTACAAATTGGAGTGCTTACATCCTACTAATCAACATAGACTTCACCTCGTTTACCCAATTATAGCATTAAGACATTTATGTTCTACACCTAATAGATCCAAATTGTACTTGCAATATGCTCCTTAGGTGTGGTCCCCCTACTAACCCTCCCTCTATTGACCCACCCCTCATCCTTTACCTATCACTCCCCTTCCCTCCATCATCGTAGGCTATAGTTGTTTTACATTTTTCATATACAAGTTTGAGTGATTATAAATTGGTTTCACAGTAGTACAGGGTACATTGGATATATTTTTTTCCATTCCTGAGATACTTTACTAGGAACAATATTTTCCAGCTCCATCTATGTAAACACAAAAGAGGTAAAGTCTCCATGCTTTTAATGCTGCATAGTACTTTTTCATATATCTGTTGGCCATTTGTACGATCTCTTTCATGCAAAGATAGCTTTTAATCATTGAGGATAAAGTTGAGAGAGTATGAACAATTGGAAATTAGACAAAGATGTGTTCCAATAAGAAAAACTAAGCATGCAGATTCCCAGAACACTAGATTTGGATTTGAGGACTCAGGTTCAACTAAATAAACTATAGATACGAACTCAAATAGATTAGAGACTTCATTAAATAAAGAAAACACTGATAAATATACAGGCAAAAGATTGACAGAGTAATTTTAAAAATTATATGCCACCACATCAGAACATAAGGGGAGAGAAAAGATCAAAGTAACTGTTGGAAAAAGACCATAAAAATACACATCAAAAGAGAGCTACTGCTGATACAATTTAATAATTTCAGAGAGATTAGACTCTAAAGGCAAACAAATATGGACACCTCAAAATGATTTTTAAAAGATTTGTTACCAAAAAGATAAAATAAGTCTCTATTTCTATGAATTTAATAATGTAGCTTCAAAATAAACAAAACAAACATTGGTAGAAGCTCAAGGAGAATTATAACATCATAATGTATAATTTTAACAAATGTCTTTAAGTAAATGATAAAATAAGCAACTGAGAGACTAAGTAGACAAAAATTATTAATATTTGCACAATACAATTTAGAATATTTTGAATAATTTACATATATAAAGCATAGCACCCTATATGTGCAAGATGCATGCTTCTTTCTAGAATAGAAAAAAAATTAAAAATTTGATCACTTTCTGAACAAGAAAGTTTCAATACATTTTAAATTTCAACACACATTATTTTTACTTTTAAAATTGTGTTTATAATTGGCCTGTAATAATTGTAAATGTTTATGGAGTACAGTGTAATATTTCAATACTGGTATACATTGTAAAATTACCAAATTAGGTCAGTTTGTATGTCCATCACCTCAAAAATTTATCATTTCTTTGTTGTGATAACATTTAAGATCCTTTTTTCTAGTTAATTTGAAATAAACAATACATTTTTATTTTTATTTTTATTTATTTATTTACTTTTGAGATAGAGCCTCAAGCTGTCACCCTGGGTAGAGTGCTATGACATCACAGCTCACAACAACCTCCAATTCCTAGGCTCAAGCGAGTCTCTTGCTTCCTCCTCCCAAGTAGCTGGGACTACAGGCATCTGCCACAACGCCTGGCCATTTTTGGTTGCAGCCGTTGTTGTTTGGTGGGCCCGGGCTGGATTTGAACCCGCCAGCTCAGGTGTACATGGCTGG
>CAUYON010132495.1:0-10408 GCA_963573935.1 Arctocebus calabarensis
TCACAGCTGCCGGCAGGATTAGACCAAACGAACACATGCAACCACTTGCCAGGTCTCCACTGCTTTTGCCTTCCTCAAGGGATCCAGAAGTCTCATGCTGTCTCCCTGTGTCCCCAAAGGGATGTTTCTGGGCAGATCTCGGCAGCCAGAGATGCCTGAAGTCTTCTCTCCCCAGTCTCACCGAGCCCAGTTGCAAGGAAGCTGTTACTCGGCCACCATCTTGGCTCCTCCCCCCTCACTCTATTTTTTTTTCCAGTTTTTGATTGGGGCTGGGTTTGAACCCACCAATGCCTTACGCCTTGAGCCACAGGCGCACTCTAGAAATTGCCACTCATACTGAATTGTTCATAGTAAATATTTCTGAAGTTTTTCTCTGACTAGGACAACAATTTTTTTGGTTTCTGATAAAGGTGATAGATACTTGTCTTAAGTTCTGTGTCTGCTTCACAGTCATGCATCATTTAACAAGGGGGATACATTCTGAAAAATGTGTCATTAGGTGATTTTGTTACGTTCACATCATGGGGAGTACTTACATAGAGTAGATGGTGTGTACTACACATCTAGGTTATGTGGTATACCCTGTGACTTCTAGGCTGCAAAATTGTATGGCATGTTACTGTACTGAAGACTATAGGAAGTATAACACAATAGTAGATATTTGTGTATGTAAATATACAAAAGGTATAGGAAAAATAAAGAATAAAGAAATGAAAAATGGTATACCTATATAGGGCACTTAGCAGGAATGGAGCATATAGGATGGAAAGTAAAGTTACTGTGGGTGAGGCAGTGAGTGGTGTGTGAATGTGAAAGCCTTAGACATCACTGTACACTTCAGTTCCATTAAATTCATTTAAAACATTTTCTTCTTGGAAGTCATGTGTGGTGGCTCACACCTCATAATCCTAGCACTGTGGAAGGCTGAGGTGAGCGGATCTCTTGAGCTCAGGAATTCTGAGATCAGCCTGAGCGAGAAGAGACCCCATCTCTATAAATAGGTGGGCATTGTGACGGGTGCCTATAGTCTCAGCTCCTTGGGAGACTGAGTCAAGTGAATCACTTGAGCCTAAGAGTTTGAGTTTGCTGTGAGCTGTGACGCCATAGCTCTCTACAGAGGGTGATATAAGGAGACTCTGTCTCTAAAAAGAAAAAAAAAAAAAAGAGTTCCTGGGAGGAAAATAAACATGTGGATGAGATTTTTAGAATTAAAATTGTTATAGATGGGTGGTGCCTGTGGCTCAGTGGGTAGGGCACCAGCCCCATATACCGAGGGTGACGAGTTCAAACCCGGCCCCGACCAGCTAAAACAGCAGTGGCAACAGCAACAAAAATAGCTGGGCATTGTGGTGGGTGCCTATAGTTCCAGCAACTTGGGAGGCTGAGGCAAGCGAATCGCCCTAGCTCAAGAGCTGGAGGTTGCTGTGAGCTATGATGCCATGGCACTGTACCAAGGGCGACAAAATGAGACTCAGTCTCCCCAAAAAACAAATAAATAAACAAAATAAAATTGCAATAGAGAGTATGAAATGCTGTAACTGAAGAAATGTTCTTAAAACAACTTTAGTTTTTTCTCTTACTGAAAATAAAAGTATACAATGAGGTGAAAGCTATATATCACTCTGATTGTTTAATTGTTGGTCTTTGAGCAGGGAAGTAGAATTAGGATCATTTTAAAGATACTAGGGAAAGGGTCATTATATGGTTACCTTATTATAAATTTTGATATTTTGTAGAAAGCCTTGTCTAATACCTGCCATCAGTTCATCATTCTTTATCCTCAGACCTTAGTTTACTGTAGCAAAAGCCATGATGTATATTAGGTTCATCCAACAGGAGAAAAACATAATTCTCTTTTGTGTTAGTAAGTTAGTTGCAGTTTTGTTAATAATAGTAGAAAAGTTAATAGCTCTCAAACTTTGTGTCCATAAGAATGAGGTGGAAGCTTTCAAATGATATGACTCCTTATATTTTGTTAACATTAAAACCATGGATTTCCTGATTAAGAAAAGAAAAAGAATCATTGTTTTGGTAAAGACAGAGTCTGGCTATGTTACTCTGCTAGGTCTTGAACTCCCAACTTTCACCATTTCCCCCACCTCAACCTCCTAAAATGCTGAGTTTATATACATGAGACTATTTTAAAGATCAGTAAATCAAGCTAGCACATAGTGAGACTACTTCTCTATAAAAATTAGAAAAACTAAGCAGGCATTATGGCATGTGCCCATAGTCCCAGAGCTACTTGGGAGACTGAGACAGGATTGTTAGGGCCCAGAAGTTCAAAGTTGCAGTGAGCTATGATCATGCTACTGCATTCCAGCTTGGGTGACAGAGCAAGAGCCTATCTTAAAAAAAAATAAAATAAAGGCAGAGTGTGGTAGCTCAGACCTGTAGTCCTAGTACCCTGGGAGGCTCAGGTGGGTGGATTGATTGAGCTCAGGAGTTTGAGACCAGCCTGAGCAAGAGTGAGACACCATCCCTAGTAAAAATAGAAAAACTATTAGCCAAGCATTTGTAGTCCCAGCTACTGAGAAGGCTGAGGCAAGAGAAACTCTTGAGCTCAAGAGTTGGAGGTTGCTATGAGCTATGATGATGCCATAGCACTCTACCAAGGGCTACGGACTGAGACTCTTTGTCAAAAATAGTAAAATAAAATAAGATAAAGTAACGTTTGAATCTTTTTCATTTTAAGAGTTGAAAACTACACTGAAGAAAAATACACATGAAACAGCTGATCTCAAATTTCTAAATAACTAATATGTTCATAAACTCAACCTTTTGGAGAAAGAGAGGAAAGCTAAGAATGAACAAATTCAACAACTTCAAGAAAAGCATTTGCAAGCTGTAATACAAACTCTGAGTAAGTGCATTCCTTTTGACAACAAATTATACACATTTAACCTTTTAAAGATATTAAAACTGTTGACTGAAATGGGACTTTGGATTTTCATTCCCAGACATTTGAATTTGAAAATATTTAGCCGGGTATGGTAGATAGTCTCGTCTACTTAGGAGGCTGAGGAACTAAGACGGCTTGAGCACAGGAATTTGAAGTTACAATGAGGTATGATCAGGCCATTACACTCCACGATGGGCAACAGAGAGACCATTTCTCTAAGATAGATAGGTAGGTAGATAGGTAGAAAGATACGTAGATAGAAATAGATAGCTATATTGGATAACTTTTTGTTTTATTCCTGAAGACTCAGGTAATATTTTATACATGTGTTTGGAAACTTGGACAGTAATAGCTGTAGATACAAGCGGCCTAATGTCAATGCCCAAAGTTTTATTTCCCTGATCGCTATTTTTAATTATTTTTTCTGTTATTAATACTTTAGTCATAAAAGTAACTGATACTCAAAGAATTTGGAAATCATATACTTTCTTAGTTTATCTTGCTATTTTTAGTACTATACTCAGTAGTTCTAGAGCAGGAAAAAGGAAGTAATGGGCCCTATCCAAAGTTGGTGGTGATTTCAGCAGGTGGTGAAAGAATCTCCAATACTAGTATCAAGATCGCTGAAACTTTGGGATCAAGATTATGGATGTAAGTGAGACACAGGAGGCAGGTGTATTGTGAGCCTGGGTTGAGACAGAGGTTAAAGAGCACAGCAAGGACCAGAAGTAATTTGGTTAGAGTGAAGTTTGCAGTCAAAGGGAATTTCAGTGTTGAGGATCTAGCTGGTACAGTTGTGATGATGACAAAGTCCAGACCACAGTCATGTTATTGTGTGCCTATAGCCGAGGGGAGAGGAGATTTTTGATAGTGGAGGGATTAGAACTGTGAGGCCAGGGTTGGGAAGGAATCTGTGGGACTTGAGATAGCACAGGAAATGAGATGGCCACAGGGGCTGAGAGCCAAGGGCAGAAAAGGTGGTGAAAGTGGGAGGATCTCAGAAAGTAAGTAGAAGATTAAGGTAAAAAAGAAGATAATCAGGTTTCCTGAGCAAATACTGAGACAGATTCAGGAGAGATGCAAGATGTGTAAATAATAGAATTTAGCAACTGAATGTAATAGATTTGAGAAGTAGAAGCATTCCCAGATTTCTGTTGTAAGTGATTTAGTGAGTGGATGATGGTACTATTTCTGAAGATAGAGAATGTGGAAAATGGAGTGGAGTCTCCTTTTGAATGTGTTGAGTATATTATACCCACAGACCATTCATGCTGAAACTTTCAGTAAGCAGTGGAATGTATATATCTGTTCTCAGAAGTGTGTACCCAGATGGAGATTCAAATTTGAGAGTCACTAGAATATTAGGGATATGGTAGGAGTTATCTAGTAAGCCTACGTAGCTTGGGAACAGAAGAGAACCAAAGCCAGACTGTAAGGAAACTGTATTTAAGGGACTAGAAGAAGAATTTTTGAAAGAAACAGAGGGATCAAACAAGGAGGAAAGGAATGAGGTAAAGGAAGAAGGAAGTAGTTAGCTCTGTTTAGACGTAGAGTACAAGCTGAAACGGAACTGCCTCTGGCTCAATTTCTTCATCCTTAAAACTGGAGACAGGAGTATACAGATTTGGTTTAAGACAAAATTGTGAATTATATTTGTTCTTCATGAGGATTTTTCATTTTTCATTTTTCTTCTGATCTTGGCATGGTTAAAAAAGTAAATTATCAACGTTTGGGGGTTTTTTGGTTTTTGTCAAAAGACAAAACCCTCACTCTGTTGGTCTGGGTAGAGTGCTGTGGCTTCATAGCTCACAGCAACCTCAAACTCTTGGGCTCAAGCAATCCTCTTGCCTCCGTCTCCCAAGTAGCTGGGACTACAGGTGCCCTCCATAATGCCTAGCTAGTTTTTCTCATTTTTTTTTTTTATTGGAAAGGAGGTCTTGCTCTTGCTCAGGCTGGTCTTAAACTCCTGAGCTCACCACCTGCCCCAGACTCCCAGAATGCTAGGAGTACAGGCATGAGCCACTGCACTCAGCATATTGCTGTGTTTTAGACCAAGACAATATAGTATATCTACCCATAAAAAAATTTACTCCTGGTACTTAATTAAAAATAATTAAGAAAATGTTCCCTATTAATTCACTTTATAGCATGGCTTTGTATTACAGATGAAATTTCCTTCTATTCTAATTTTGCTGCTTAAAATTTTAGTCATCTGATCTTTTGACATTGCTAAATAATCATCTTTTTAAAAATTTCTATGTAATAGTTGTACATATTTTGGATGTACATTTTAATACAAGCATACAGTGTTTAATGATCAAATCAGGGTAATTGGGATATCCATTACCTGAAACATGTGTCCCTGTGTTGGGACAGTTCTTCTCTTGTAGCTATTTTAAAGTATATGGTGAATTGTTGTTAACTGTAATTTTCCTACTGTACTGTCAAATAGTAGAATTTATTTCTTCTGTGTTTTTCTGCCCCTTAATCAACTTCTCTTCATCCTCTACACTTCCCTTCCCAGTCCCTAGTAACCACCAATTAACTCTCTACCTCTGTGAGATCCACTTTTTTAGCCCCCTTGTATAAGTGAGAGCATGTGACATTTATTTTTTGTTTCCTGGCTTATTTCAGTTAACACGATGACCTCCAATTTCATCCACGTTGCTGCAAAAAGCATTTCATTCCTTTTTATGGGTGAATAATGTCCTATTGTTCATATATAGTATGTTTTCTTTATACACTTATGTTGATTCTATTTCTTGGCTGTTGAGAATAGTGCTGCAATAAATATGGGAGTGCAGCTATCTTTTTTTTTTTTTTTTTTTCTTTTAGAGACAGAGTCTCTCTTTATCACCCTCGGTAGAGTGCTATGACATCACAGCTCACAGCAACCTCCAACTCCTGGGCTCAGGCAATTCTCTTGCCTCGGCCTCCGGTAGCTGGGAATGAAACTATTGATTTAAATATCCTAATTTCCTTTCCTTTGGATATATGAGATTACTGGATCATATGTGAAGTTCTAATTTTACTTTTTTGAGAAACCTCCATCCAGTTTTGCACAGTGGGTGTACTACTTTACATTCCCACCAAGTGTTCCCTTTTCTCCTAATTGTGTATATTTTCTTGCTACCATAAGCTCCTTGCTTGACAGCTTTCTACTAGTAATGATTTCTTGAGCTCATAATACCAAATACCACAAGATACGCCCAGCTTTTCTTCTTGCCAAAGTCTCATCCTCATCTAGTGGAGGAACAGATTGAATCTGAGCAGATAAATGTGTCTTGGAGGTACTGCGGATTCCATTGCAGACCACTGCATTGAAGTGAAGCCTGTAATAAAGTGAGCTGTCCACATTATCTTCCCTAGTGCATGTAAAAGTTATGTCTATACTATACTATAGTCTGTTAAGTGTAATTATGTCTTTAAAAATGTATAGACCTTAATTAAAAGTGCTTTGTTGGGCCTGGTGTGGTGGCTCATGCTTACAATCCTAGCACTTTGGGAGGCTGAAGCAGGAGGATCTCTTGAGCCCACACATTTGAGGTTGTAGTGAGCTTTGATGATGCCACTGTACTGTAGCCTGGGTGATGGAGTGAGACCCTGCCAAAGGCTTACCTCCTCCCCCCAAAAGGCTTTATTGCTAACACATATTCATCTTCAGTAATCTTTTTGCTGGTGGAGGATTTTTGGCTTGATGGTGATGGTTGCTGACTGATGAGGGTGGTAGTTGCTAAAAGTTCAGGTAGCTGCAGCAATTTCTTAAAGTAAGATAACAATGAAGTTTACTGCATGAATTGACACTTCCTTTCATGAAAGGTTTCTTTGTAGCATGCTATACTATTTGATAGCATTTTTACAGTAAAACTTATTTCAAAATTGGACTCACTCCTCTCCAACCCTCCCTCTGCTTTATCAACTAAGTTTCTATAATAAGTTTCTAAGTGGTCATGTCAGTAGTGCTCACAGAATTTTCACCAAGGGTGGATCCCATCTCAAGAAACTACTTTCTTTGCTCATCCATAAGAAGTAACTTTGCAGCCATTCAAATTTTATCATGAGATTGCTTCAATTTAATTATGTCATCAATGTCCACTTCTAATTCTCGTTCTCTTATATTTTCCACCATGTCTGCAGTGACTTCCTCCTTTGACATCTTGAACTCCTCAAAGACATCCATGAGGCTTAGAACCAAATTCTTCCAAACTCTTATTAATGTTGATATTTTGACCACCTGCCATGAATCATGAATGCTCTTACTATCTAGAATGGTGAACACTGTCCAAAAGGTTTTCAATTTACTTTGCCCAGATCCATCAGAGGAATCACTGTTGTTGGCAGCTATAGCCTTATGAAATACATGTATTTCTTAAATAATAAAACTTGAAAGTTGAAATTATTTCTTGATTTATGGCCTGCAATGTGGATGTTGTGTTAGCGGGCATGGAAATATTATTCAAGTCCTTGTACATTATCAATGAATAGCAATATGTTCAAAGGAGTCTTTTTTTCTGCAGAGTAGGTTTTAATACTGGGTTAAATATTCAGTAAACCATGCTATGACAGACGTGTGTCATCTAGGCTTTGTTGTTCATTTATAGAGCGTAGGGAGTGTAGATGTAGCATAATTTTTTTTATAATTTTATTGAATCATAATTCTGTACATTGGTGCAATCATAGGGCATGATTCATATACATTCAGAAATGTTTTGATCGTACTGTTACAGATAGCCTTCATGGCATTAAGAGCCCTAGGATTTTCAGAATGATAAGTGAGAACTGGCTTGAACTTAAAGTCATCAGCTATGTTAGCCACTTAGAAGAAAGTTAGTCTGCCAGTAGAAGGCTATTTCATCTACACTTATCTGTTTAATGTAGCCACCTTCATCATTAATCCTAGCTAGATCTTCTGGATAACTTGCTGCAGCTTCTCCATGAGCACTTGCTGCTTCAACTTACCCTTTTATGTTATTGGGTCAGGTTCTTACTTTAAACCTCCTGTTCCAACTTCTGCAAGCTTCCGACTATTCTTCTGCAGCTTTCTCACCTGTCTCAGCTTTTATAGAATCCAAGGGAGTTAGGTCCTTGCTCTGGATTAGGCTTTAGTGAGGGGAATATTGTGGATGGTTTGATCTGTCCACACCCCTAACACTTTGTCCATCGCTTTCTGATCATTTGTATGTTCAGTGAAATAGCACTTTTAATTTCCTTCAAGAGCTTTTCCTTTGCATTCACATCTTGGCTAACTGTTCTGTGGGGAAGGCCTGGTTTTTGACCCATCTTGCCTTTTGACACACCTTCCTCACTAAACTTAATCATTTATAGCTTTTGATTTAAAGTGAGAGATGTGTAACTTCTTTTCACTTGACCACTTACAGGCCACTCGAGGGCCAATAATTTCAGTATTGTGTTTCAGGAAATAAGACCCAAGGAAACAGAAAGAGGCAGGGGAATGGCCAGTGGAGAAGTCAGGACGTGCATAGCATGTATTGATTAAGTTCACTGTATTATACAGGCCTGGTTCATAGCTCTCCAAAACATTTACAATAGTAGCATCAAAGATCACTATTATAGAAATTATAATAATGACAAAATTGGAACAATCGTGAGAATTACCAAAATACGGCACAGAAACATGAGCACATGTTGGAAAATGGCATGGATAGACCTGCTTCTTACACTTGCCACACACCTTCAGTTTGTAAGAAAAAAAATGCGATATCTATGAAGTGTAGCAATGCATAGCACAGTAAAATGTGGTATGGCTGTATGTGTCAATGTCTGTAAGCAGACATATAAAAGTTGTTTTAGAACCATGTCTTGTTGAGGTTGTCAAGAGTGCATTGTTTGATTAAAGACAAAGGTGGGAATTTACATATAAAGGAGAAAATATTTTATCTGTATATAATATGAACTAGACACTTACTTTATAACAAAACATTAACCTGGACTATTTGATTCTAAGGCAATCATCTTCTTAATTTTTTAAGACACTCACTTATTTTTTTAGGTGGCAAGAAAAGAAGCATTGCTTTTAGGCATCAGCGTATGCAAATTGTGAGTTCCTTTCTCTGAAGTCATTTCATATCCAGTTCCCCAGCCAGATGACCCTTACATTGCAGATCTCCGACAAGTGGCAGATAACAGGTGCATTAAATATTTTTTTGTTGGCTTGCATTAGGTAACTACTTCATTAGAGGTAAATTTCTTGATAAGACAACTTTTGTCTTGTTAAATCTCCAGCTTTTAGAAGATAATTTCTCAAATCCTTTCTGAATGATATACAGTATTTTTACTTGTTTTGAAACTTTGATTTCAAATAAGTTGTATATCTGTGGTTTCTGTCCATACTTACATTCAAATAATTTAGAACCTCTTTCACTAGAGTAGCTTTGAAAGCTTTGTAGTTCTTACATCTTTAAGTAAGGGTTGTCTTTTTTTTTTTAAAGCTACAGTCTTTTCTTAGTTGCCCAGTCTGGGGTACAGTGGTGCAATCATAATTCACTGCAACCGTGATCTCCTGAACTTAAGTGATCCTCCTGCCTTTGCTTCCAATGTAGATGGAGCCATAGGCTACCAATCCTGCCTGTTATCTTTTCCAGAACCTGTATTACTTCACACTTCTGTCTAATGCTAGTTGGACATGAATAGATTTGTAACTGCATTTGAAATTCTTGTTTCCTTCTCTAGCTTCATGTCTCTATTTCCTTAAAATTAGAATCACATATAAATTCTATTTAATTGAAACTTCATAAAGCCACCTAGACAGAGAGCACTATGTAAATAGTAAAGATAAATAAAATAGTGTTGCTACTTTTGAGAAGCTTGCAGTAAGTAAAGATAAATAAAATAGTGTTGCTACTTTGAGAAGCTTGCAGCTACACAATAGTGTAGTTGAGACAAGAGAAATACACGAACGCCATTAAGAAAGTGGTAAGGGGTTTCAAGGAGGGTGCAAGCACTAGTGACAGCCTCTGCAGTGCCAGCTGCAGAAGTCCATTTTGAACTGTGGAATACACTAGTGGAAATAGTTAATGCAGGTAACTTTTTGTTTTGTACATTAGACAGAAGATATAGGGGATTTTTTCAGTTTATTATGTTAGTATACTAATCTTAGAAAAAGGTTCCAATTAGGTTCTCTTTGCCTATTCTCATAGCATATTATCTACCTGTGTTTATATAGTTATCCGACCTTAACCATGAAATATTTTGTCTTATTCTTTTATTAAAATTATAATCTAGGACTTTTCAGACAGTGCGTTACTGTTATTTTAAGGAGTTAATTGGGCTGCATAATCTCTTTTGATTATCTTGTTCCCATTATTTGACACACACATATTTTTTTTTTAATTCTTTTTTTTTTTAATTTTTTTTTTTATTGAATCATAGTTGTGTACATTAGTTCAACCATGGGGTACAGTGTAGGGGCTTCACATGCAATCTGAGATATTTTATCAACCTGATTGACATACCATTCATGATATTTTCTCGTTTACTATATGAAAA
>CAUYON010132497.1:0-35928 GCA_963573935.1 Arctocebus calabarensis
CCTTGGTAGAGTACCATGGCTTCATGGCTCACAGCAACCTCCAGCTCCTGGGCTTAGGCCATTCTCATGTCTCAGTCTCTCGAGTAACTGGGACTACAGGCACCTGCCACAACGCTCAGCTATTTTTTTTGTTGCAGTTCAGCCAGGGCCGGGTGTGAACCCACCACCCTCGGTATACGGGGCGGGCACCCTTCTCACTGAGTCACAAGCACCACCCTGCTGTTTTCATTAGCATATTCATGGTTACCTGGGAGGTTTACACTTCATGCATACTTAAGCTTTTTCTCCCAAAATATTTGAACATATATACCACCCATATTTTGGATTGCTTATCCTTGCCTTTTTGATTTGTAGCAAATCTTAATTTGCCATATGATTTATGATCACCCTACAGAGGTATGTGGCTCCCCTGTCATAATTAGCTTCAAATGTGCAGAGTCCTGATGCACACAGACACAGAAGGATGTGACAAGACACAACGCTCATGTAATCCATTTTGTGTATGGTTGTAAGACGGTTGTAGTCTTTCCACACTGGTCTAAAAATTATTTTGAATGTGTAGGTGAAGGAGATAAATTTTTTATGGAGGTTAGGACTGGTGTTTGGCTTATGGTTTCCAAACATGGTTTAAACTTTCCACCAGCACCAAAAGAGTGAACACTCAAATGTTCTTATCAGTTTTCCCAGATGTAGGGCAGAATAGGATAAAGTGGAGTGGAGCTTAAATGATGTCTGCAGCCAATCATCAAAAAAAGTGTCTCTTTGATAGATATGTACATATGTGATGAGATGTGTTCCTGAGAACTTCTCTATATTGGATTTTTATATAATTCAGATCCCTGATGAACGGCACATGTATGATAAATAATGATAGCAATATTATAAGGGCTCATATGTGGTAATAATAATACAGTGTAATGTTATAATAATAATTATACCCTTGTATTCAATAAGTTAGAAAAATTATTGTTTTAAATTCAAACAAACAGAAAATAAAACAAACTCATACAAATTTTAGATAGGAGAAATTTCAAAAAAGCATATTAAAGGTTAATACTTACTTAATATTGCATCAATAGTAAGCTGGTTATATTAATCCATTTGATTTAAACATTCCAGATTGTATGATAGATCATCACATTGTACCCCATAAATGTATGCAGTTATGATTTAATACAAAATTTTAAAAAGAAAAAAGAAGTTAAGACCAAAGTGAAGCTGTGTGTAATAAGTGTCCATTTAAACAGTGTTATTGTAAACATGCTTCACTATCAAAATGCTTATACCATGTGGGTTTATTTACTTATAGTGAAGAAACTAGTTTGTGAATTATTAATTTAATTAGTTAATTATGCGTAATCCTTACAGGCATCCTTAGGAACCATTTGTAATTGTGGAACACTGAAAGTCAGGTCATGCTCAACACAAGGGACTGCCAGGAATTTACCCTGATGACTACTAGTAAATCAAAGTGTGATGCTTCCATTGACTGAGTATGAACTTGCTTGCGCAAGCCGTTATTATGCTCTGTGTCAGTGATTTTCAAGGGTGTGTCGCACACACTGGTGTGCAGTGAGATCTTAGGTGTGCTATGAAAAAATTTTAAAGGTAATTAATCAAATTATTTTTGAAAGCAGTTCAGAGCACATTAAGAATATTCTCTACTTTACTCCTTATTTTTTGAGCAACATAATTTAAATGTGCCACAGAAGATTAACTATCAGTTCAAGTGTGCCATGAGAAAAAAAGAAAAAAAAGGTTGAAAAAAAAGGTCTGCTATAGGTGGGTGTAGATGAAAAATGCTGTATTGATTGCTTTGCTTAAGAGCCTAGGATTGTGTAATTAAAGAAGTGAAATTAGTTCATTGATCTTTATCTGTATCAGTGATGTCTGGACTACTACTACCAAAAAAAAAAAAAACACAACTTCACGAAGCTTTACATCATACCTTTCATAGGTGTAGAGTCATGCATGACCTTGATTTATATTTTAGGTGTCAGAGAAGCAAGAACAACTTGTTGACTTCAAAGGGTTCTACCATAAATAAGGGATTGCTGTTGCTGTCATTGGACAATAGATGACCAGACCATTGGCAATGGACGAAAGCCAGTGTTAATGTACAAATGTTGCTTACTTTTGAGTGGGGAACCTATTGCCCAGTCACATGTTAGATGTTTAGCTAATTGTGTTCACCGTAAGTCTTATCCTTTATTAGTGTTGTCTTGCTTGAGAGATAAACAAACAAACAACAACAAAAAAAAAAACAACCAGAAATTCTCTCCTGAGCTTCATTGTGTTAAATGATGGTAACTTCATTTGATTTTCATTCAGTTGGTCTCTAACGGCTCCCCAGGTAACAAGAGACTGAGAGAGGAGTGAACGTCTCCACTATCAAGACTGGCAAGAGACCGAAGACAGGGATATGGGTTATGCCTGAGGACTCTGATTCGGCTCTATCCTATAGTAGGTAGACCTCTGTAGTCAGGCCTTCCAGGTGGGGTGCTGCCCCCCTCATCCACAGTACAGAGGGCACCTAGATACAGAAGGTCAGATGCTTGGGACTTGTAAGAGACTCTGATTCTAAAAGAGCATAGTATGTGGCAGGCAAGTGTCACTTCAAGTAATAAAAAAGAAAAAAAAAAAAGGACCAGGGTAGGTAGTTTTCTTCTGTCAGAAGAGCATGATAACTTATGGACATTATAGGTGGTCCTGAGACTCTGGCAGGCAGGAAAGGCGCTCATTAAACCTTCTAAAGTGAAGAAGGCTTCAAGCAGCACCGATGGTGCCAATAGTGTTGCACTTTGAACAAATTCTAGAGGCTTTTGGTGGAAGGAGCCTGGATAAAGATGAGCTAATTTCCAAGTATTAGAAAATAGGTGTAGGTAAAATTTGTCAGGCAGGAATATGTTACCTCCAGAACTCAAGAAGAACTAGGAGATATTAATAAAAAGTACCTTCATTCATTTGTGTATGCTGAGGAGGTCAATGACTGTCTCTTGACATTGTCAGGGATGGCCTGATTTTACCAAAAAATGTTTTAGGAATTTAACTGAGGTGGTGTGACCCTGAATGGTGTATAGGGTGTTAAATTCCAGCCCATTTTAGTAAGCTCTTGTGTTTTTGTATGTTTTTTTTTTTTTTCCAGTTTTTGGCCGGGGCTGGGTTTGAACCCACCACCTCTGATATATGGGGCCAGCACCCTACTCCTTTCGGCCATAGGTGCTGCTCTATTTTTGTATATTTTGATTTAGTGTATTACACAATTTTCCCCAGAGGAGGATAATATCCGTGTGATAGTATGCCTGTTCTCCTGGAGAAATCTGAATATGGTGAAGGTCTTCCCTACATACGCTGTGTGTGATGTGGTGGCAAGGCTATTGGGGCCACCCCATATATAGCTGGGTAAAGACATTTTAAGTTCCTTTGGAGGTAAAAGTAAAATACTACTGTTAGAATAGGACAGAAATGTTTAGTCAAATATATAATTACAAACTACTTACCACTTTTTGATTAAACAGAGTCAGTAATTTCGATAGCATTGATCATCAGGGACTTAATGGGCAGGACTATTGTATTAAGATTTCAATTAGTTCCCATTTATACTTTCCATATTTAAGGACAGGCCAAATTGGACCGCTAAATGGTGAAATAGTGAAGATAACCACTCCTTCTCCAAATGGGTCTTACATAATGATTCCACATCTTGAAGATCTGGTTTTAATTTCAATTGGGCTATATTAAATATTTTAACTGGAAATGGGCAGACCCATGTGTCCTATTTTGTCAAACCAATTTGTAAGTGCCAAAGTCTTAATGTGATTTTAATTTATTTCTCATTTGTTTAGATTGTTCATATTCATTTTGGACAAATGTAAAGCAATAGGTGTTCCAACCAATGAATAATTTTAATAAAGAGAGGCACATATACTTGCCCTCTATTTTATAGTCAATAGCTCTCCTAAGATTATAATGCATATGTTTGGTAGACAGAATTATGCATTTCAAAAAATACATTTAATTCCTAACTCACGGTATTTGTAAATCTGAGTTTTTTGCAAATAGAGGCTTTGCAAATGTAATCTAATTAAGATGGGGTCATAGATGATTATGGGGCCTTAAACCAATGACTGCTAACTTTGGAAAAATGAAAATTTGGACCCAGATGCATAGATGCACAGCAGAGGACATGTGAGTCCTGAGGCAGAGATTAGCATGATGTTTTCCACAAGATAAGAAACACCAACTGTTGTGGGCCATCATAAGCAAAGAGAGACAAGGAACATCTTCCAACAGCCTTCAGAGAGCGAATGATCCTGCTAATACCTTCATTTCTGACTTCTAGATTCCAGAACTTTGAGATCATAAATTTCTGTTGTTTTAAATCATCCTCTTTGTGGTAATTTGTTATAGCGACCTCAGAAAACTATTTAGGTACCTTGCTTAGATTTAATGGGAAGTTTTAAACAATAACAAAGAACAAAATGTGTTTCTCACAGTTGTGGAGGCTGGGACGTCCAAGATCAAAGTGCTGGCAGATCAGTGTCTGGGTGAATTCCTGCTTCCCGGCTTGCATATGGTTTTTCATGGTGGGTCTTCATTGTGAGAGCAAAGAGACAGAAAGCAAGTTCTCTCTTGCCCTTTTATAAGATTATTAATCCTATCATTCAAAATCCTTCTTTCCCTCCATCTTTCTTTACTATTTTTTTAAAGTTGTTATTGGGTATATTTCAAGCTGGATGGGGTCTTTTCTATGCTACTTATGATTTTCTTCTGCTGGTGCATTTCAAATAAGTATCATTAGTGCTAGGGCTCTCTAACATAGCAATGTTTGAATTAACCTGTTGGTTGTACTATAGAGGTGTCAGAGCTTTTGCCTATAATCTTGAGGATCAGGATCATATTTTTAGAATTGCAGCAGCAAAGCAATTTTGTAGGGTCACATAGTTAGTCATCTGATATTCTGAACGTGGCCTCAGCAGGCCACATTATATATGTTCTTTCTCTACATAGGTAAGAGAACATGGGCCCATTTTATTTTATAATTTGGCCGAAGCTGGGTTTGAACCTGCCACCTTCAGTATATGGGGCCGGCGCCCTACTCGCTGAGCCACAGGTGCTGCCCACAAGGTGAATGTTGTTCACCTAAACCTCCTCGCCCTAATCTTAGTTGTGGCTTATGCTACAATCAAGACACAATTCCTTTTGAGATATCTAGAGAGCCTGGGCTAAGAATCACATTTTCCCAGGTAATATTAAGGAGAGTCCCAATCCAATACTCCTTTAGATAATTATACCAAACTCTAACTAAGTTTGCTAAATTTAACAAAACCTCCCTAAGATTTACAAATACCACAAAAAATCGGCACAGCTCCAAGGGAAAGGTAGCTAGCAGGAAGCAGCTCAAAGTGCATGCTTGCAAGCAGGCAGCAAATTAGTATGAAAAAAGCAAGAAAAGAAAGATTGTTGGTCATTGTGGACATAATGTAGACATCCTGCTCATCATACCAATTATTTTTTGATAACCTTACTGAGGCCGATTTAGTGGTTCTTTCTCATAATCCGGTTATAATGTCAGAATGATGCTGCTGCACATCAAGTGTGTACAAACAGGTTTATCACTCACATAATGCACTTCCTGCAGAGAGAAATTTGACCTTACCAGAATAATTCATAATCATTCATATATTTTAGTGTAAAATGATTATCAACCTTAATTCTATTGGCAAATTTAGTCCCCCATTTCCATATAAAATATTGACAGGTTTCAGGTCAAGAATATCTTTGGATGTCTATCATTTTTTTCTATAATAGTCCACTTTTGATCCTAGAATATATTTGTCTCATACAAATATATTTACTCCCTTTCAA
Organism: Arctocebus calabarensis; assembly: GCA_963573935.1. Lineage (NCBI taxonomy): Eukaryota > Metazoa > Chordata > Mammalia > Primates > Lorisidae > Arctocebus > Arctocebus calabarensis. Next base: position 5,869 of record CAUYON010132497.1, read on the forward strand.
TGGTGTCAAAGATCATATCCTTAAATATTTCATTAGTTCAAAAATTTCAACCATCAGGCATGGCACCTGCAGCCCAGCAGCTAGGGAGCCAGCCACATTAACTGGAGCTAGAGGGATCCAAGCCAGCCTGGGCTTGCCAAACAAACAATGACAACTGTAACAAAAAGTGTGACATAGTGAGACTCTGTCTCAAACAAAAAAAATGTCAAACATCATCATTTAAATTATATTTTGATGAGGTCCTTGGAATAATTCATTCTTGGCCAAAATTCCTTTTTGTGTACCTGGGAGATCAGAGCAGAAATTATTTTCTCCCTAAATAAAATGGTGGGGATTTCGGTTATAGACACTACAGTTCAAAAGAGAAGAAGACATAAGGCTGAAAAGAGGCATGTGTTCCAAACAACTGCAAACCCAGCAGGACCTGGGAACAATCCTGTATTGGTAGAGACTCTACTTTCTGGGCCCTAACTTCACCCTGGAAGTCAAACTTCTTTTAAAAGGCAATACATGTTTGGGGTTGAGTAATTTTATCACTCAATTCCTTCCCTTGAGGACTTACTTTTATTATTATTATTATTTTACTCTCTGTTTCTTTTCATTCAAACTGGTCGTTTTTACTCTGCCATAAAGTTATCAAGTATATAAAGGGTCTGTCACTGGTGTGGAAAGTTCCTGCTAACCTAGCAGTAGGGAATTGAAGGACATGCACAAGAAATCAAGCCGGTAATATTGGCAAGTTTATTTAAAGTGAAAGTTCACTCTCAAGAAGGAGAGCAGGCAGGTTGTAAACAGCAGCTGCCCTGAAGTGTAGGTTTCACACTTTTCATTCTCTAGGATCAGAGAAGACGCGGCATCAGTTGACACTGGCCAATTATTATTGCTCCATTGGTTCTTTTGTCCACTTGGTCCCTTTTTGCCAGTTATGTGAGTTCTTACCCATAATTCTGTTGCTTTTTTCCACCAAAGAGGATCCAAACCGCATGCTAATTTATGGTAATAGCGGTATAATGTGGGAAAGGCTTCTAGAGGTGAATGCAGTCCAGTACCTGCTCAGCCCTGATGTTGGGAAATATCTGTTGCTGCAGCGGTTCTTCACTTCTGTTTTCATGACCACAGATTCTGCTCTTTGTCTCCATCAGAGGACTCACTGCTTTGGTCCTTCCTCCCTTGCTCCTTTAAAGGCTTTCCTACCTTAACAGATTTCCTCTGGGTGTTACAAATTTGCTTCATTGTCCCCTCCAAATGCAACACTTCTCCTCTCCAGATCTTTCCTAGTTAATCCTATCACCATTTCTGGAGCCTGCTGTGATGGTTAAAGGGAATTAAAGGGCTAATTTCTTCAAAATATCTTCAATGTACATGAATACTCTTATGCCTGATTCTTTTGACACATGAACAAAAAATTTTTGAGCCACAACTCTGGATTTCTGTCCAAAGCAGTTTTATGACAGTGAATGTCCTAATTTTGCGGTCTTGTATAATCTTAATAGACTAAGAATTCTCCAAATCATTAACTTCTTGATCCCTTTTGGCTAATAGATCTTCCCTCGATCTTTTTCCTCTTGCATTTTTCTAAACCAGCAAGAAAAACAATGCTGAATTGTAAATATTTTAATTGCAAAATAGCCTGAGCTAAATATCTAAGTTTATTTTTACAAGTTCTGCTTTCCATATTGTGTTACATTAGAACACAATTCAGTTCAGTGTTCTGCCACTATTTAACATGAACCTCTTTTTTAAATTTTCCAATGAACATTCCTCATTTCCTTGTAACACTTAGCAGAAGTAGCAAAAGTCTCTGTTACGATTTAGGTATTCTCTAAGAAGATATATGTTTTATCTACCATTCTCCTCACTTCCTTATAAGTCCTTATTGGAAGCATTTCAATATCCATATTTTCATTAATAGTAATTTTTAGAAAATGTGAGATTTTATAAAATATGCTTCTCAAAATCAGTGTAGCTTCACATCTTGCTTAATTTCACAGGCTCATGTCCATATTTATTTATCTGTTATGGCACATCCCATTTTCAATACCAGGTACTATATTAGTTACCTCTCTCTGTGGCAACAAATCAATTCCTTAATTTCATCTACAACCTTAATTTCTTCTAGCTATATAATATAACATACTGACATTTGGGCATGTATTTCAAGAATTTAATTATTATGCATTCCAGGGATTACCCAGTGTACTTTACTTCACTGTACTTTATACTGTTGCTTATATTTCTATTATCTCTATTTCATTTAAAAAATCTTGATAAAAAGTTTGCCTACTTTGTTAGCATTGTTAAATAAATTCTTTTTTGCATACTGTTTCACAGGTGTGCTTTTGCCACGGGTTTTTGCTTTTTGATTTGTGTTTTTGTTTTTGTATTGTTTTTAATAATTTTAGATTGTGAGTTCTTTATTTGGGATCATAATATGAAGACAAAAAATGTTTCCTCTCATCCCTCTGAGGTGATAATTATTACTTTTTTTCTTTTTTTACTAGCCAATTCTTTGCATATTCCTTATCTTTCTATGTGCTAATTCTTTTTTTCCAGAAAATTCATTCCTGTGTGTGAATTTTTCAAAAATGCTGCTTATATGGATAGTACAGGACAGGTGGCGACCCAGCCTGCTAGGCGGAGCTCAACTGGAGGACCTGCGCCTCCACTGTGGTGGTGTTGCTGAGGTGGCAGATGGCTGGGGAAACAGGGGGCTGGAGGATGGGCAGGGGGCAAGGCTCCAGTGGCCAAATGGGCCAGACAAAGGCTGGGGAGACACCGGCGCCTTGGTGTCTTCTTCCCTTTGCACTTATGACTGAATATGGAAACCCCATTACCTATGCCTAGGTCAATTTCATGTAAGTTTCCTAGGCCTTAATTCCATTAATGGACTGCGTCCATTCATTAATACATTCACTCACCTTACCTCAGTGGAAGAGACTGTGTTCATTCATTTCTTGGCCCAGGAACCAATACACCTATATATACCCTGAGGAAAGAGACAGAAAGAAACAGAGAGTTTTTCTCTCCCTACCAGGAACTTTAGTGTTTTTGTATTCCTTTCTGTAAATAAATTCTGTCTTACCACTGATCTGTGGTCCATGGATTTATTCTTCAAATCACCGAGACCAAGAACCTGAAATTTTGGTATCAGGGGGATGTCTAAGTTCTAACCCTTTATTTCTAATATCTAAAGTTTCAACTCTTATCCTCAATGAGGCACTGAAATTATGCTTCTACATTGCTAAAATTAACAACCTGCACCATGAAATAGTCAGGTTATTTAGTGTTCTTTCCTATTGGTTTTGAACTCTAAAAATTTTCATTAGTTTCTTTGAAAATTACCCAGTAATTTAATAAGATTTTTAAACCATTTTTAAATGTATGTAGTGTAATATTTTTTTCAGATATTCTTATCTTTCGTATTGCTTTAAAAAAAAGATTTACAGTTCAGTTTTTCATAAAGAATCCTCTAAATAGACACAGAAACATTAATATACTGATAGGGAATTATCAGATTTCCTATGTATTCTTTATATACTTTCCTGTCATCTTATATGTTAATCCTCACTATTCTGTAGGATACATTGTTTTCAGATGAGAAATCTGAGTTTTATAGACACTAATTAGAACTTCTAACTCAGGTTGGCCTGATTTCTGATTTTCTTCCATTCAGTCATCCAAGCATAGACTCATTTATCCCTTTGTTTAATAATAAATGTGTGTGGCCCAGTGGGAGAGACAGATGTAAAAGAAGAGTACTGAAACATAATTATTCACTTGTAGTTATAACTATGGAAACAGTGTAGTTTGTAATAAGAGCTTGTGGCTGATGTTTGTTATCAAGGGATATTTACCAAAGGAAATAGTATTTAAACACTATCGTAAAATTTGTATAAGTGAGGCTAAGATAATATTGCTTACACATATATGGGTATGTGTGTGTGTGTGTGTGTGTCTGAGTACATGTTCTGGTGATTTGGTGATTATGAAGATGCTGATATTGCCATGTAAAAATATTTTTAGGTTATGATGTGTAAAACCACTATTCTAATCAGAAAACTATGGGAGAATAGCATAATCAATGTACTGTATAAAAACTAATAACACAACTTAGAGTCAAGATATATAGGACTTTATCTCATTAGCCATGTTACAAGCATCAAAAGAGTATTGAATACTTTAATGCAATGAATGTGTGGAAAAGGAAGATTTAATTTAAACTTGTATTGGCCATTCTACTCCACAAATTTTAGTCCATTAGCACATGAGGTAAGCATTATTAAACACTGTGGCTTTCAAGAGTGGATAATAAGAACTCCATGTACACTCAAGAATTATAGACATATGATATAAGTAAGGTATTTGTGGAAAAGATGTTACAGCTTGAAGGAGTTTAATGCTTTCCAGAAAATATTATAGCAATATTGAAAGAAGGGGTATAAAAATCAGTCAAGAAAGTTTAACTAGGTATAAACAAAGTTCAGGTAACGTGTGAATAAATTAGCTTAAATATCAAATAAGGGTGAGTTAAGTACTTTTTTACTTTTTCATCATTACAGAGAACAATGCAATAAGCTTCTCATATTAGCTTCCTTGTACACATGTGTGAGAGTTTCTCTAGGGTAGACATTTAGAAATGAAATTTAAAGGTCAAAAAGGACATGGATTTTAATGTTCTGGTATAATTAAATTCTTTTCAAAATGATTTGACCAAAAAGGTTCAGATCATCAATGAGACCTAATTTTCTTAAGCAGCCAATGAAGAAACATCAAGGGAATTACACTTACATATTTATAAGAAAAGCAAAACAGCCAAATGCCAGTCCCAGAGAAAGATTTTTCTAAAAACACAATAATCATCTACTAGAAGAGAGAGAAATAAAATGCATGTAAACAAAAAAGAACTTCTTAAGATAACCTCACACCTTCCCAATTAAGGATTCAGACTTTGTTCAGCCTAAGTCTGAAAAAAGAAATATTTTAGAAATTTTAAGTTTTATTAACAGTTCCTTATATGATACTAAGTCTATGCAGGCCGTGTACCATAAAAATTACAAATACTTAACAAGATCATATAATTTGGGAGCTATTATTCTTCTCATTTTAAAAATGGGAAAATGAAGCAGGGATATGTTAAGGACTTGTGGTAAGTCACAGAGTTATTAAAAACTTTGGCCTTGAGATTTGAGTACATACAAATTGTCTATAGAATCTGTGGTCTTAAATTGTGTGATAATACCTTCTAGGATTGAAGAAGACTTATTAATTACCAAAGTAAAGCAATTTCTGTAATGCGATGTGGACAGGTATTTAACATTTTTCAAGAGCTGTAAAAATAGTGCAGTTTTTATTCAGGAACACAAGAAGAATGAATTTGTGGATTTATAGATACAAAAAAGGGAGAAAACAATTTATTTTATGATATACTACTTAGTCTTGTGTTTTCAATACAACAATTAAATGCTTCCTTTGGATCAGATTTAGACTATTCAGGATCCTTTGATTGAGAGTTATTTTTAAGCACCTTTACCAAAGTGTTTCTTCCCAAGGGTGAGGCCATCTTTTAGAGACTACAGAAATATGGGTATATGCTGATGCTAAGGTAGCAGCAGCATATGTAATTAAAAGAATAGGTTAGTATTTCTCAAAACTATTGCAATTGGATGTCCACAGAAAGAAATATCTAAGGACTTTATAAGCAAACACCTTAAGAAAATCGATTAGAACCCATCTCAAGTACTTAAACTATTGATGGCAAATCGAAACAGTAAAAGTGAAGTATATGTTTCCTGATCTTCCTTCTCATAGCTGGATCTTTATAGGAATAAGAGGAACTTCAGATGAGAAGTAAATGTAAAAATAAAAAGAGAAAAGTTAAAAAAAAAACAAACTCAAACTTGTCCTCTTCTTTCACTGAAAGCTGTACCTGGAAGAATTGAAAAGTTGGAAAAGAATAAACTGTTTTATACATAAATTAATCTTGATAGTTAGCACAAAGTGAACATTTCAATAATGATATATGGACTATTATGTTATTTTTTATTTTATTTTATTTTATTTTGAGACAGAGCCTCAAGCTGTTGCCCTGGGTAGAGTGCTGTAGCATCACAGCTCACAGTAACCTATAGCTCCTGGGCTCTGGCAAGTCTCCTGCCACCACCTCCCAACTAGCAGAGACTACAGGTGCCTGTCACAATGTCTGGCCATTTTGGGGTTACAGCCATCATGGTTGTTTGGCAGACAGGGCTGGAGTCAAACCTGCCAGCTCAGATGTATGTGGCTGGAGCCTCAGCAGCTTGAACCACAGCTGCCGAGCCTTTTTATTTACACTTTATATTACATATTGTTGCAACATTATACAGAGACTCCTTGAGTCCATTGTAAATTGAAAATATCATGAACAACAAAAAGTTTTAATAAACCTAACCTACCAAACATTGTAGCTTAGCTTTCTCTGACTCAGATGTGCTCAGATGCTCACTTTAGCCTACACTTGGGCAAAATTATCTAATACAAAGCCTTTTTTATAACAAAGTGTAGAGGATGCCAAGAGCCTGACAACCTTTGAGCAAGATGATTTGAAGCTGGGGGGGGGGGGTGGGCCCCTAGCCAATTTGTCTGCAGGTGCTCCTTGCAGAGAAAGAACCCAGCCCATGGCAATCCTTGGGCACATAGTCATTATCTAGTACTCCCATCACCTGTCTTGTGCTGACTCAATAAAAGGCTACTGCAGAGTTTGCTCAGGGCTATCCTGCAATCAAGGTTAGCCCCCTCCTAAAAGCTTGTACTTCTAATCCGTGTCCCGCCTGGTTCCTTTCTGCAGCAATTGAGACCAGGGCCCTAGGGGCTGTGACATCTGGTGTAGTTGGCAGGATTCAGCAGGACACAACAAGACACCAGGGATGTGGACCAAAGGGGAAAGTGACACTCGTGAAGTTAAGTGACACCTTTGGCAGACAGTGGGAGGAAGTTCAAAGGGAAACTCCACTCAGGGCAAGTGGGACCTTTGGCCAATCTAAAATCTAGAGAACTCCATTAGAAAAAAGAGTCTGGAATCAATTAGCAAAAATTCCACTGGAAAAGCCCTTGAAAGCAGGATAAACTCCACTATTGAGGAATTGTGAAGTATGGGACCACTTAAGGACTACAGGTAACAGACTCTTTAAGAGGAACTGTGAAGTGCAGGACCATTAGTCTTTTGAGGTCTGTGAAGGGTGGATTTGTTAGGCCCACAAGTAGCAACGCCTTTGGAATAGCAAGAGAAAAATCCTTGTTTGCAAAGTTTGCAAGGAAAGTGCTATCTTTTGTTTGTCTATTAAGTAAATATCAAAGGAAAGTTCGTACAGGTAAAGAAATGACAAACTCTCTCAGCTAATATTTTCTCAGTTTATTTTCTGAGTTTAAAATGACCTTTAAGGGAATTAACATTACAATCATGGTTTTTCCTAGCTGCAGCTAATTGTTTACATTTATATTGGGCTTTGTCATGGGCTACTGCCTTACCGGGAGAAAGGACTCACCATGTCATTCAACATTTGTTAGAGTGCTTTAATATTATGGGTCTCCCTAAATAGGTTTTGCCCATATTATTACAGAACAACAAGAGAAGCAGTGGTTACCAGCCTGCTGGATTAAGCCTCCACATGAGCAAGAAACCTTGCCAGCACTTTAACAAATTTGTTTTCACTAATTTTTTTTTTTTTATTCACAGGCCCTTAATTTTGGAGCTTAGGTAATTTCATTATAGAGAAACCCTGGATCAATCTCCTGTATGGGAACTCTAGCTGCCTCTCCCATCTCACTGTCCATCATCAGCAGGAAGCAGTTAAGAGTGGTCCGTGTCCTATTTCCCTAAGAGACAGTTAGAGCTTCTATGCAGAGTGGGAAGATTGATAGAGGATTTCATTATTTGGGTCTGAATAACAAGCCCAAGGTAAGCGTAGTATGCATCTTCTAAACCTTTGAAAGTTATAACAACAAAGATCTCGAATGGCAGACTTCGAGGTAAAGGTTACACTGGTATCGGCCAAGGTAAAAGAATTTCACTTGTTGGATTTATATCTGTTTCAGATGGGCACCTAATCTTTAAGTTATACTGCTCTTTGGAATGGGTTTGAGTTTGGTACAACCCATTCTCCACCTACCACAACTTTGGGTGGTGATTAATACTTCCCATGGAAGCATCATGGGCACTATGGGTAAGCCTGTAGCACGTAGTTGGGTGGTGATTAGCACAAAGGGGACATGTTTCCCCCATGCACAGTTTAGCTAAAATAATTTCTCTTATACCCAGATTAGTTCCATTGGTGTAATTTTATTATGCTTATATGCCCTTTTGTTTCTTTCACTTAGCAGGAAGGAAAGCTCCTCAGTGAGGAGAATAGAGAAAATGACCAATGACAGATTTTCTCCCTTGCCTATCCAGAACTGTGTTTCACACTAGAGGGGGGATATGTAGGAGGATGCCAAGAGCCTGATGACCTCTGAGCAAGATGATTTGCAGCTGGGGGGGTGGGCCCCCGCCAATTTGTCTACAGGTGCTCCTTGCAGAGAAAGAACCCAGCCCATGGCAATCCTTGGGCATGTAGTCATTATCTAATACTCTCCTCACCTGTCTTGCGCTGTCTCAATAAAAGGTCACTGTGGATGTTGCTCAGGGCTATGCTGCAATCAAGGTTATACTGTGTCCTACAAGCTTGTACTTCCAATCTGCATCTCGCCTGGTTCTTTTCTGCTGTGATCAAGACCAGCGCCATAGGGGCTGTGACACAAAGTGTTGGAAAAAAATCAAAATTCAAATTCAAAATATAGTTTTCACAGAAAGCTATTTTCAAACAATCATAAAGTCAACAATTGTAAGTTGAACCATCATAATTCCAGAACTGTATTAAAATCATAAATTATATAATTACATATTTACAAGATGCAAATCTAAAAGTGATGAACTGTAATTTTAGAAATTATATACAAAGTTTTTGCTAAGGATTATCTTCACTGAAAGAAACATTGACTAACAATGGCCATAAACCAGACAAGAAAGTTCAGTCAATATTCATAGAGAATAGAAAGAATAGAAATAAATTTATAATCTCAGTGGAGTAGAAGGAATACTAATCATAAAATAAGGGGAAGAGCTTAATTCTTCAAATTTGTAATAAATATTATGAAATTAAATGTGAAATGCAAATAATACATCAGAAATAATCAAACCCAAATTGCAATATTGTAAAATGTTTGTAAAATAAATATGATGGAACAACTCATGTATCAGAACCCAGAATCAAACTATACTTTCACAAATTACTTTTGTAGATAGGCTATAGAAAATAAATATAGAAAGCATTTTAAATACCAACTTAGTAAAAGCATAATAAGGTGAAGACTAAAAAAATGTAATAAATAGGAAATAAGATATCAATGAAGTATAAAATAAAGTGAGATTATGGATTTCTGTAATTTTTTACAGAATGATAGTTAAAAGATTAGCTCTACTTATAGCAATGTATGATTCTTACAGGTAAATTATATAGATTTTTCAATAAAATTTTCAAAAATACACAGAATTCAGGATATTGTTTGCTTCTGGAAAAGAAGCAAACATTTATAACATTTTGTTTTTTAAAAATTAAAAAAATTATAGTAAATATTAAAATTATCCATCCCATGAGATTAAGGAATGATGTAAATATATTGGTATGAATATGACAAGATATGTAAGGTATATTACTTTAGATACACACACACATATTGGTGTGTATGTGTTTGTTTTTATGCATATTAACAATTTTTCTCAATCTACACAAGAAAGATTGGGGAGAATGGAGAGAACTGTAAGTTTCATTGTATACTTCTTTAGGTTGTTTGGGTGTGATTTTTTGTTGTTAACATGTAGGGTTTTTTTTTTTAAGTCAAGATATTTGAAATTATCAAAGAGAAGCCATTGATTTGTACAATAGAACAAGCAAACTGGCTGGATCACAAGAATGTTGTAGATAAATATTTTTCTTAGGGAAATTAAATTCAAAGGGACACTTTTGAATATATATAATTGGTTAAACTTGAATTTAATGCCAGCAAAGGCACACACCTGGATTTATTTTTTCTTGATGCTACTCTATAAAATACAGGAACAATCATGCGGACCATCTGTTGATGACCATCTATTGAAGGAAGGGAGTGGATACATTGGTATTATATTTGTTCAACAAATACTTTAAAAATACTAAAACACAGGAAAAGATATTCAGGTGACTATCACACTGAGCACAGAGAAAAAAGTATAGTTCTCATTAGAATAATTTTCTTATCTCTGATCTAATTTTGTTATTGAAATTGCAAGGTGGTTTCAATTTGAGTCAAGTTGCCAGCTGCAAAATGATCTAAGTATTAAAACAATGGAGATCAAGAAAGAAAGGATTTTTTTTTTCTTGATAGGGAAGGACTTCTTCTGGGGAGAATAGAAGAAATTGCCTCAAATCCATCTCTTCCCCAAATGAAGTGTATGGTCTTTTAAAAGAGAAGAATTTAGCAAGGGGCCATAAGCTCTTTTGTCAGGTCATATTGAAATTAACAAGAGATCTAGTTAAATGCAGCTAACTTTGAGAAAATTAACAAAAGTCTACTGGATAGGACTGATTGTGGTAAAATTACCAGGGTCTTTAGCATGAGACAGGTTGGTGAGGAATGGTTTGTCTTGGTCTCGCAATGTCTGCCCAGAGGCCATTGGAATTTCACATTTATAATTTTTCAGAAAGTAGACAATTTCTGGGAAACAATAAAAAAGCTCAGATATTTATTTAAGGGAGAGGATTATTAAAGAAAAAAATGCATATATATGGGTCAATTGAAATTTGTTCATCCAGATTGTGATAAACTTATCAATATCAGATTTTTAGAAAGTCTTTAAAAAATGATACATTTGAACCTACAGTATCACAATGTCATGGACACATATGATAGGATGCAAGAAATAACAAGCACCTGAAAAGATAAAAGCTAGCCTCTTCATTAGGTAGAGAAGATGTGTCCCCCACTCTGAAAAGGATTGAGAATCCCTAACCAGACTTATTGGGGATAATCTTCTCCTGCAAAAGTTCAAAAATATTAGAAAAAGTGCTTTCTTATAAAATACTATAAGAAAAATAATAAACATGGCTTGACCAAAGGTGGAAATAAATCTTTATAAACCCACCCTAAAGAAATGGAGGTCAATGAATCACCTGACAAGGAATACAAAATAATCATTATAAAGAAGTTCAGTATACTACAAAAGAGCATGGACAACTAAAACAAACTAGCAAAATTAAGCAAGATCAAAATGAGAATAACAACAATGGCACAAAGTATTAAAAAAGAATAGAATAGGTATTCTAGCACTGAAGAATACTGTAATTAAATTGAAAAATTCACTAGAAAGAATCAACAGCAGACTTCTCCAAGCAAATGAATGAATCAGTAAGCTCAAAATCAGTCCATTTGAAACAATCAAGTTAGAGGAACAAAATGAAAAAAAAAATGCGTAAATGTGAATGAACCTTAAGGAAATGATGGGACATCACCAAGAGGATCAATATATGAATTAAAGGAATCTCATAAGAAGAAAAGAAAAGAAAAAAAAAGCAGAAGAAAGATTTTAAAAATATAATCATGCAAAACTTACCAACCTTGAAGAAAAATATGTACTTCCAAATTCAGGAGCCTCAAAGGACTGGAACTTTGGCCCTCATTAAGCTAAATTACCATTAAACTGTCAAGTGTCTACTAGAAAGAATTTTGTCAGCGTCAAAAGTAATGGTCATGTTAATCAGTTAGATGTTATTTTCCACATTGTATATCAAATCAGCACATTGTAACTCACAAATGCCTTAATGTATGCAGTTATGATTTAATAAAGAATTAAATAAAAAATTAAAATTAAAATATTAAAAAAGGTAACTTGTCAGTTCTAAAAGATAGGGGATGTCAGTTGGCATATTTAAAGTGCTAAAAAGGAAAACAAAATAAAACAAAATTTAAGCAAAGAACATTACATCTTGTAAAACCTGTTAAAAAATGAAGGAGATATAAAGGCATTCCAAAATTTGGGAGAATTTATAATTTTAAATGTATCTAATTGAAATTCTATAACTCTGAATTTATCAAATTTAGAATTTCATTTTTAAATGAAAAAAAACTTGCCTTACCAGAATAGTGGAGGTGGGGGAAGCTTCAAGTTGACACAGGAGAATGCTAGATACCAGTAAAAAAGCATACAAAAATATAAAGCTTTCTGACAAACTTTCTGACTCATTAATGGTGATGCATACAAAGATTTTTACTTAAATACAGAATTCAAGGAATGATAGCATTGAAATAAATATCACTATAAAACTATGCTAACAATAAAAATATAGAAAATATGTAATTTGTTGCATTAAAGCATAAAGTAGAGGACAGATGTATAGCAGTAGAGTATTTAAGTGTAATCATTTTAAGCTATCAATTTGAATAGATTTTTATAATAACAAAACAATTTACTCAATTTCAATAGTAATCATAAGGAAGACGCAGAATGGAAAACGAAAAAGATCTCAGAACAATTCTCTACCAAAAAAAAAAAAAAAAAAAAAAAAGGAAGGTAGCAAAAGAGAAATACTTGAGGAAAATAACAACAATATATACTGAAAACAATTAACAAAATGGTAATGCTAAGTTCTTCATTATCAGTAATTACTTTTTAAATAAATTGATTAAACTTCCCATTCAAGAAGCCACAGGGTAGGCCAGGTGCTGTGGCTCATCCCTTTAATCCCAGAACTCTGGGAGGCATAAACAGGAGGATCTCTTGAGCTCAGGAATTTGAAACCAGCTCGTCTCAAAGGTGATAACTGTTAGCCAGGTGTTGTGGCAGGTGTCTGTGGTCCCGGCTACTTGGGGGCTGAGGCAGTAGGATCTCCTGAATCTAGGAATTTGAGGTTCCTATGAACTAGGCCGATGCCATATCACTCTAGCCTGGGTGACAAAAAAAGAGAAAAAGAGACTTGGTGCCCATAGTTCAGTGAGTAGGGTGCTGGCCACATACAGCAAGGCTAGTGGGTTTGACCCTGGCTCAGGCCAGCTAAAACAACAATGGCAATTACAAACAAAAAATAGCTGGGCATCGTAGTGGACACCTGTAGTCCCAGCTACTTGGGAGGCTGAGGCAAGAGAATCGCTTAAGCCCAAGAGTTGGAGATTGCTGTGAGCTGTGATGCCATGGCACTCTACCAAGGGCAACATAGTGAGACTCAGAGAGAGAGCGAGAGAGAAGTGGAGTGGATGAATAGACAAGAAAGAAAGAAAGAAAGAAAGAAAGAAAGAAAGAAAGAAAGAAAGAAAGAAAGAAAGAAAGAAAGAAAGAAAGAAAGAAAGAAAGAAAGAAAGAAAGAAAGAAAGAGTGGTTTCTATTAGACCTTCACTTAAGATATAAGAATATACATAGGCTGTGGATGATGGGTAGGAAATGGTGTTATATGCAAATAGTAACCAAAGCAGAACACATTTGGCCATACTTAAAGCAGCAAATAGACTTTAGTCAAAAACCGTCCCAAGAGACAAAGAGAGACATCATATGATATAAAAGAGTCAATTCAACTAGGAGATATAGTATTTATAAATTGTTGACAATAAGTTCTCAAATGTATACAAAAAAATTTTGGCAACATTGAAGGGAGAAATAGCGACACATGCTTCACTTTCTATAATGACTAGATCAACAAGGACAAAGGTAAATAAGTAAACTAAAGATCTGAGCAACCCTGTAGATTGGTTAGACCTAGCAAATATTATAAAACACTCCACCCCAGAACAAAGTTCACATTTTTCTCAAGTGACCATAAAACATCTCCAGAAAAGATTACATATTTACCACAAAGCAAATCTTAACAAATATAAAAATTTTGAAATAATAAATATAATTGCTGACCACAATGGAACAAAAATAGAAAACAATAACAAAAAAACCTAAAATTCACTAACAAAGTATTATTGAACAACCAGTGGCCATAAAAGAAATCACTTATGATCTATAACATAACAGAACTTAAGACAAACACGAGGGCACAATTTGAAGACACAGAAAAAGCAGTACTACAAGGGAATTTAGTAGTGATAAATACCTACATTAAAAAATAAGAAAAATCTAAAGTCAAAAAACCCATTATTACAACTCAGGGAACTAGAATGAAAACAGAACAAATAAAACCCACAGTTAGCAGAAAGAAGAGAATAATAAAGACTAGAGAAAAATAAACCAAACAGGGAAACAAGAAAGGAAAGAAAAAAAATTAATAAATCTAAGAATCAGTTTTGGAAAAGAAAAACAAAAATAACAAATTGGTTAGATTAATAAAAAGAGAAAAGGCTCGTCAAAGATCGGATATTAAAGAAGAGATACCACAGACCAAACAAAGGATCACAAGAAATCACGATGGACAATATATACCAACAAATTAGAGAGCCTGCAAGAAATGGATAAATATCTAAGAAACAACCCACAAAGACTAAATTATAAAACATGAAAAATTTGAACAAAGCTACAACTAAAACTTAAACTGAGTTGGTAATCAAAAAGCTTCCAAGAGAAGAAAGCCCAATTCAAGCTGGTTTCACTGGAGAAATCTATCACACATTTGAAAAATTCATGTAATCCTCAAACTCTACCAAGAACAACGACAACAAAAGGAAAAAGAAGAAGAGAAAATGATTTAAATTTATTCTATAAGGCAAGCCTTAACTCTGGTTCCCAAATCAGACAATAATATTAAAAGAAAATTACAAATTGATATTCCTAGATATTTATTAAATATAAAATCCTCCAAAAATACTAGCCTGCCAAATACAACAACACATCAATATTTCATAATAAAGAAATCCAATAAATGAGAAAAAGAATGGAATTACCCCACTGTGGTAAAGGTCATACATCCATATCTAATATGACACTCAGTGGTACAATGTTGTTTATCTCTAAGATCAGAGACAATAAAACTATGCCCAATCTTATTGTTTTTATTCAGCATAGTAGTGGAAGTCCCAACCTGGGAAATCAGGCAAGAAAAGAAATAAAAGTCTCTCAAATAGGAGAGACATAACATAAAAACATAAGATAATTACATAAAAACATATGTAATTAACTTACTTAATGATTACATTATCCTTTATTTAGAAAATTCCATTCCACAGAAAACTATTAGAACCAAAACACAAATTTGATGGTTTCAGTAAATAAACTCAATATATATAAGTGACTTTCATTTATATACACTTAAAATGAACAATCCAAAAATGAAATTAAAAATCTCAGTTACTATAACATCAAGAAGAATAAAAAACATGGGAATAAATTTACCAAAGGAAGTTAAAGACTTTCATACTAAAAGCTACAAAATAGTACTAAAAGAAATTAAAGACATAGATATATGGAAAATAATCTTGCATATATGGATTGGAAAATGTATTGTTAAATGTCCATAATACACAAAGTGATCCAGAGATTTAATGCAAATCATATGAAAATCCCAATACATTTAGTATAAAAATAAAGGCAAATCTTAAAAGTTGTATGGAACCACCAAGGATCCAAAATAGTGAATATTAAACAATCAAACAAAAAGACAAGCAAATCAACACCCTTGAGAAAGAAGAACAGACCTGAGGACCTCATACTTCTTGAGATCAAAAGATATTACAAAGCTATGTGGCCAAATAATTTGGAATTGACATCACTACAGTCATGTAGACCAACACGCCAATAGTATGTGACAGAAAGCCCCCAAGTAAACCCTTATGCATGTGGTCAAATAATCTTCAACAAAGGCACTGAAGCTATACAATGGAGAAACAATTATCACATCAACAAATGCTGTTGGAAAAACTAGCTATCCATGTACAAAATTAAAAAATTGAACTATTTCTTTACAATATATGTAAAAATTAAACACAAGCATATTTGAAGAACCAAATATTACACCTGAATTTATAAAGGCCTTAGAAAGAAATGCAAAACAAAAGCCTTATGACATCAAATTTGGCAATGATTTCTTATACATGACACCAGAAGCACAGTTAACAAAAACACAAATAGACAAATGGAACTGTATCAAATTAAAGCCCTTTTGCACAGCAAAAAAATCAGTTAACAGTGGAAAAGCAAAAGCAACTCATAGAATGGGAGCAAATACTTGGTAACTATATATCAGATGAGTTAATCCCCAAGGATATATTTATATCTCCTTAAACTCAACAACAATGAAAATATAAAGTAAAAAAAAAAAAAAAGAATAAAAATTGGAAGAATTTTTTCCAAAGAAGATATACAAATGGCAACCAGCATATGAAAAGATGCTTAATATGACTGAGAGAAAATCCAAATCAAACCCACAAAATATCACTATACACTCCTTATGATTGTCACTATCAATAAGACAAAACAGAACACTCACAAATGATGGAACAGATGTGGAGAATTGGAACTATTTAGTGGGAACATAAAATGTCAGACCTACTACTATAAAAAAAATACATGCATTTTTCAAAAATAAAATTGAATTACCACATGATTCAGCAATTTCACTTCTGGGTATATATATCTAAAAGATCTCTAAGAGATCTTGAAATGAGAATCCTAAGAGATATCTGCAGTTATCAAGGTCCAGTTGGAGGGTATAAGGTGGAATTGTTGCATATTCTCATTTTTTTTAGATGAAAATGTTCTCGATATCTCTTGCACAAAGACATGCATATAGTTACCATCACTGACCTATATCCCTAAATATGTTTATGATAGTAGATTTTGTGATATAATATTTTTTAAAAGGCTAAAAGAAAAGAGCACTTTTGCAGAAGGCAAAGTTGACTTCAACATAAAAAACTTTTTTTTTTTTTGCAGTTTTTGGCCAGGGTTGGGTTTGAACCTGCCACCTCTGGCAAATGGGTCTGGTGCCCTACTTCTTTGAACCACAGGCACCACCCAACGTAAAAAACTTTTGACAGAAAACACCACTGGTAAGTTAGAATCCAAGAAGTTAAAGTAGGAGATATAAAAAATTCATATTGAAAAGAAGGCAGGTGATAAACAAAGAAAATATAAGACAAAGTAATAAAAAACAGTGTCTTGAGAAAAACAGAAATTATAGGCATATGTTGCCTGCATGTGACAAGCTTGATAGCTTATAATTCCAATGATCACCCCTCTTGCTCTTGTAAGGATAGTCACATTTCAGGTGTGTACAGCCTAGATATATGAATTCCTAGCATGCCATGCATCATTGTGAAGTACTTCTACAGAACTATTCCCTTCTGACTGTTCCATAACTACGTAGACTAAAATTACGAATTGTACTTTAAATTATACAATGTGAGTGACTTTTATGAATTATGGAAGAGATTTCACTGTACATGTTATAATAGCATATCAAATTTCATTAAATGCATAAAAATCCTTTATAAATTTATGTAAGTGTGTAATGAAAAAATGTTTTGAAAATGTAAGCTAAATTATTCAAACAGAAAGGGTATTTAGTTAAAAAGAATTCTTATAATGTTTAGGACTCTGATTTCAGTGGATAATTTTATCCCCTTGAATTTTTATGAACAGTAATTTCATTGAATTTTGAGGTGAAACCAGAAGACTTACACATATTGTTGGTAGTAATAAGATATGTGAAAAATCTTTTATAACTACAACTGAAATAAATTTTATTTTAGAACAAGAAGAATTACAATAAATATTACCTTAAAAGGAAGAAGGCAATATGCTGAATTCCAAAAAAAAACCCACAAAAGTTAACCCATGAAGAAGGAATATGAGTTTATATGAGGAGAAAATAGACATGTAATTTAAAAAATGCAGACTTTTTCTTTTTTAACAAGCTTGTAGGAACTTTATGTTAAAACATGTTTTCTACCTTCTTTATATTTTC
Organism: Arctocebus calabarensis; assembly: GCA_963573935.1. NCBI lineage: Eukaryota > Metazoa > Chordata > Mammalia > Primates > Lorisidae > Arctocebus > Arctocebus calabarensis. The sequence continues at coordinate 23,808 of CAUYON010132497.1, forward strand.
TGTTTTAAGCCTTTTGTGATATTATTGCCTTGATGTTGCTTTAATAATATGCATGTTAAATCAAGGGAATGAAAAAATAGATTTAAAATGTTTTTCCCATAGGTTATCCTATGTTGTTTAGCTTTATCTAGTTAATATACAATATATTGATATTTGTAAACTTCATATTGTATATGGTAAATGCATAAAATTATTATTAAAATACATTTTAAATTATTTTTAAGAAGACACATCATAGAGAAAAAATAAAATATTGAAAATTGGAAAATAAAAGATAAGGAATATAAAGACTATAAATGAATTTAGCAAATGAACCTTAATTAAAAACATACTTGAAAATCCCAAATTTGGAATATCATTGTGCAAACATGAGTAGACAATTATTTGCAGATACAACAGGTTCTCACATTCAAAGTGTGACATGTCCTTAATAATAGTGATGACACTCACTTGGGAAGTGATGTAAAACACAATAAGAGGTAGAAATCCGTGCAATTATTTTTGTGTATGGAAAATCCTCAGAGAGCAAAAAGTAGACAGTCCCTTTGATGCTTCAATCCCACCACTAGGTATCTGACTTTCTCTTGCCTGCTCTCACTGGCTAGACCTTCCAGAACTATGTTGAATAATGGTGGTGACAGAGGAAAACCTTATCTGGTTCAGCTTTAAGGAAAAAAGATTTCAGTCTGACTCCATTCATTATGATGTTGCTTGTGGATTTCTTATAGATGGCTTCAATCAGTTTTATAAAAGCCACCTCTGCCTGTATTTTTAAATAATCTTGTTAGAAAAGGATGCTGAATTTGAGCAAATGCTTTTTATGCATCTATTGAGAGGATCACATGATCTTTGTTTTTGCTTCTATTGGTATGGTTAATTAACATTTATGGATTTTCATATGTTAAACTAGCCTTGTGTTCTGGGATGATGTCTACTTGATCATGATGTATATATTTTTTTAGTATGTAGCTGCAATCTATTAGCTAAGGTTTTGTTGAGTATTTTGCATTGATATTTATTAGGGGAACTGGTCTGTAGTTCTCCTTTTTAGTTTGGCCCTTTCCTTGTTTTGGTATCAAAGTTGATGTTTTCTTCATAGAATATGTTGGGAAAGGTTACTTCTTTCTCAGTGTTTTGGAATAGTTTCTGCAGTGTAGGTACGAGCTCTTCTTTGAAAGTTTGATAGCATTCTGGTGTGAAGCCCTCTGCTTCTAGATTTTTGATGGAATTCTTTTATTGATTCTTTAATGTTAGTGCTTGATATTGGTCGGTTCAAGAAAACATTTAATGTTTAAATATTTGAACCAATATTATACCACTATTTCTCCCTGGTTAAATCTAGGGAGATGGTGTGATTCCAGTTAATGATACCTTTCCTCCACATTGACAAATTTGGGGGCACAGAATTTCTTGTATTAGTCAGAAATAATTTTATCTCTGTGGTAACTGTTGTTATTTCTCTTTCGTTTCTGATTGAGTTTACTAGAAATTTTACTTTTCTGTTTCTAGTTAATCTGGTCAAAGTTTTATGGGATTTTATTTATCTTTTTGAAGAACCTACCTTTGGTTTCATTAATTTTCTGAATGATTTTTTGTTTTAAATTTTATTTATTTCTGATTTAATTTTGGTTATTTCTTTCTTTCTGCTAGGTTTCAGATCAGAATGCAATTCCTTTTCCACTTTCTTGATATGATCCATTAGGTTGTTGATGTGCTCTCCTTCTATTTTTCTCATGTAGGCATATAATGTAATAAAATTTCCTCTCAGGATTGCCTTTGTCATGTCCCACAGATTTTGGTAGCTTGTAGCTTCATTGCTGTTATATTTGAAGAATTTTATCATTTCCTCCTTATTGCTTTCTTAACCCAACTGTCATTTGGGAAAATGTTGTAGAGTTTCCATGATTTCGTGTGGGATGAAAATTTTTGTTGGAGTTCAGTTCCAACTTTACTGTGTTGTAGTTTGAAAAAAATGCAAGGTATGATTTCAATTTTTTTCTTAGTATTTTTTTGAGGTTTGATCTTTGAAATAGGACATAATCTATTTTGGAGGATATTCCATGGGCTATTGAGAAGAACATGTGTTCTTTAGCTTTGGGATAGTATATTCTATATGTCTCTTAAGCCCAGTTGTTCAAGGGATGAATTTAAGTCACTTGTATATTTGTTTAGTTTGTGTTTTGAGGATCTGTCCAGTTCTGTCAGAGGGGTGTTAAAGTCCCTAGCTATTATAGGGTATCATATCGCTCAGATCAATTAAGATCTGTTTCATGAGTCAGGAAACATTTAAGTTGGGTGCATAAATATTTAGAATTGAGATGCCTTCTTGTATTTTTCTCTTGCCCAGTATGTAGTAATCATTCTTGCCTTTCTTATCTTCAATGTTTTAAATCCACTAGTATCTGAAAATAAGGTCGTGGACCCCTCCTTTCTTGTGAGTTCCAATTGCCTGAAATACTGTTTTCCCTGTTTAATTCTGTTCAACCCTTCACCTTGAGTGTTCTTCTGTTCTTTGAGGTTAGGTGTATTTTCTGGAGAAAGCATATGCATAGTTTATGCTGTTTTATGCAATCCACCAGCTTATACTTCTTCAGTGGGGAATTCAAGTCATTAACATTTTTTGAGAGAATCAGTAAGTGTGGTGGAGTTCTATTCATGTTATTTTGTGAAAATACATTGCTTAGTTTTATCCTTTGCCCCATTATGGAAGCTAGCTTTTGTCCCTTATTCTGGGTGTTTACTTTGTTGGCGGTCCATTATGATGGTCAGTGGAAAGAATAGATCTAAGTATTTGAACACTTAGTGAGGCCCCATAATTTTGTGAGTGAGCACTCTATGTTCTTTCTTTCCTTTTATGCCTCTTTGACTATTGAGTTATCTCATGAGTTTCATACTCAATCTCTGACATTCCTTCTTCTCCATGGTCTAATCTGCTCTTTGTATTTTCTACTGCATCTTTAAGCTCTCTGATTGACTTCTTTAATTCCTTAAGCTGTTATACCCTTCCTATATTCTTCATGTCTTTCATCCAATTTAGTTGTGTTTTGTGAATACCTTTTGATTATTTTCAACTTTCTCTTCAATTTCCTTCCTTATTTTTCACTCTATATTTTAAATTCTTTTCTTTCATTTCTTTTCATTCTTTATTGGTAGAATCCTCAGTGATAGCTACCTCCTGATCTTTGGGGAATGACACTCTGCTCTGGTTTTTCATGTTGCCAGAATTTTTCTTTTTGTTCCTCCTCATTTGTGTTTGGTTTGGTTCATTTCCTTGATCCTACTTTTTCCTATAATGGTGGTTTTGATACAAGGCTAAAAGGAAGAGAAGGGTAAAGAGTGAGAAGGGAGAAAGGAAAGCAATAGATAAAGGGAAAAAAGGGGGGCATTGGAGGGAAAAATTAAAAGAAAGGAGAGAAGAAGGATAGAAAAATAGTGACAGGAAACATGACAATGTTCAGCAAGGTGCTTTGAACTATACACCCAATTCTATGACTTTGGTCAGAACAAGTTGTATATGTCCCTTGAGGTCAGGAGCTTCTGACTAGTCTTTGTAAAGGTAAGATTCCCCCTTCACCAAATATAGAAATAAATCCACAGTATGTTGCAGTGTGGACCTACTGATACCATCTTATCAAAGGCCAAAGCTAGAGACACACCTCAGACCAGGAGCTGAAGGCCTTTTTGAGCCAAATCCATGCCATGAACCCCCCTAGGCCTCAGAGTGAGGCTTTGTCCCATAAGTGGACTACAAAATGAAATAGAATTAAGCATATCAGAAAAAAAGAAAAAAACAGAAAAATAAAATTGAAAATAAAGTATATAAGATGAAGAAAAAAGGGATATCTTAGTTGTTTTATGAGAAATGTATGTGGAAAGATGAGGAAAGTAAAAAAATATTTATCAAGAGAGAACAAAGGAGAGAAATAAATAAAAGAAAAGAAAAGTGCATGCAAACTGTAGCAGAAATGGAGCCCTTGATATTTAAAAAGTAAATATGTAGAAACAAAATTTTAACCAAACCAAATCAAACAACAACATGAATATAAAAAAAACTAAGGAAAAATTTGAGATAAGAAGAAAAAAGATTTTTAAAAAATGTGTGTATACCTAGCGATATATTCCCTTGACACGAGGTGGCGCTGTGATGTTAGAAGGCACAGAACACACATGTTGGTTTTGTTGTACAAAATGGAGGTGGGAAACCACTATCTAGCTGCCAAGGAGACCCACTGCTGTCTTCCTGATTTATTTGTTCAATCAGGGTTTGATCATTTGGTTGGCATTCAGGCTCCATAGGATTGGGATTCTGAAGCTCTCTCTAGATTTCTTAGGAACATGCCTTGACCTTCCAAATAGTGCCCCCTGATAAAAAAGTGGCTTTCCCAGGGGTGTAGGATCCAATCAACTCACTCCAAGGGTGGCTTGTCTGAGCATTGCATGGGTGCCAGAACCAGCTGTGTACCTAGACCCTGTGCTCTGTTCCTTCTGGGTGCCCTGCTAGAAGCCAAGCAGATGGGGTTCATCCCCACTTGGTAATTCAATCCCAGCCACTCCATGCTGTTTGAGTTTACTACTTCCCTTTAGCCCTTCCAAGGCAGCTCAAATGAGCAGCCCGGTCCAAGAACAAAAAATTGCAAGACAGCCCTATCCTGTCTTTGGTTCTTCAACTAGAGGGCTGGATGGTCTCTGCCTGTGCCCAGGTCCTTGCCTTTTGTAATGTCTTCCTCAGCTCCTGACATCCTCGTTGGCTCCTGAAGTCCCTACAGCTTCACTGTGCCCCCAAAGTGATATTTCTGGGCAGGATCTCCCAGCCAGAGGTGGCCAGAGTCTTCTCTCTCCCATCTCACTGTAAGTGGCTGCTAAGGAGTAGTCTCTAGTCCACCATCTTGTTCCTCCTGCAGGAGCAGAATTTTGATATGAACTCTGAAGCTCCTTTTTCTTTAGCATGTTTCTATACCTTCATATATACTATCATTTACATATGCCAAGATCAAATAACTTTGCAGTTGGCCTTAATGCTTTTCAAGAAAGGTCTTCAATTGTCTCCTGTCAACATCTTATAGTTTTCTTTCTTACCTTTTTTTACATTGTGTGTTTTTATGAAACTTACTTTGGCTAATAGAATGTGCTTGGTCATGAACAAATCTAAATTTGCCATACTCCCCCACTCACTGTTCTTTTAATCAGCCTAAGAGAGTAGACATACTTTTGACATGTTTACTCCATCTCCTGGGTCCCAGAGTGAAGGTAATATGCAGAAGAAACTCCTGCAAGCTTGAAATTGACAATGATATAATTTACATGATAACTAAACCTTTATTTTTTAAGTTAATGATCCTTTTTATATTTATGTTACTGTGACATAACTTGTGTGTCTTGTATAAATCGTTGATGTATACATTTCATTGGTGAAGTATGCTTAGCTCCATATGATACCCTTTTTAGCTGTACAATACTTATTTTTAAATGTTAAATATCTTTACATTTTACTAAATATAGATCCTGGAGGCCAGAGACTACAGTAAATCTCTGTTTACCACCATTCCATTGCTACCTTTGGAGTATCTAAAACAGAGTCTGTAAGTAATGATTAAGTATTGTTAATGAATAAACTGGCTTAAAGGAAAAAAAATGATCAGGGTATTATTTAATTACAATGTTGTGAATTTAATATTTATTATTGTTAACAGATATGCAAGTGAGACTATTCAAAGAAAAATTAGAAGTGTCTAGTGTTAGAACAACTAGTAATAAAGCTGATGATTTTGGAACAGGTAGAATTCTCAAAGTATAAAGTCCAGTGCTTCATATCTGGTAAACAGTTAATAAATAACATAAAAGAACATTTTTTGGATTAGTTGCAAATATTTACAAAATTACAAATACTGCTTAATACTTATGTATATATCTATACCTGCTTCCAACATTTTTCTCACCCCATCATCCTAAAACTGAGAGCACTTACAAAAGACATGAAAATGCTGTCTTTTGGACAAAGTAGAATTACTCGTGTCTTTTGGACAAAGTGCTATCATTCATTGTTGATCTCTCACTTGGTTCAATATTTTAATTTCTCTTCAAATGTTTTATGTAAATGCTTTTTGCCTTATATGTAAAATAATTTAATTGATGATAATGAGTGTGACCTCTAGAGCCACATGTAGTAGGTGGAATAAAAGTGCCAAATTACCAACATTTTCACATTGACCAAATTTATCATCCTATTAATTCTGTACATAATCAGTATGGAGGCAAAATATTATTTATCATTGTGTCCAACCATGTATACTATATCAAGTACTTACTACAACAATTCACATAAGGTCACTTCGCATAAAATTGTCTTTCCAAACTTGGCCCATAAGGAATTCATAATTTAATGAAAAAAAAGATATACAAAGTGGTTCAAAGATAATATTATCAGTTTAGATACAGATAGGCACGGGTGCATTATTATACACACTAGTGTATAGTATTCACCTAGATAATGTTGGAAATCATCAAGGAGGACATATGTATTTATGCGGGACATTAAAGAAAAAATACACTTTAACCAAACAAAGAAGAGAAATCATAGAGCACGGAATTTAAATGTAATAAGGTATGTTGAAGCACAATTTCACACTAAGTAAATACAGAGATGGAATCCTCCGTTAAATATTCAATTAGAAATCTGGTATGAATGTGCCCTTTAATTTGATATTAGAGAACGAAAAATGATTAATGTATTAATTTTTACATGAATATTAGTATTTAGGAAAAGAAAATACCATGTAGAGTTAAATATGACTATGTTTCACGGAAAACATAAGGAAAGGAAAACTCATTCTTTTTGTGACAATCAATTGACTGAAGACTAGGAAGTTATTAGAGAAAAATCTATTTTTTGCATGAGGAACTAGTTCTCTCATAATAAATAAATTGAAGTGAGCTTAGAGGAAACTATTTGTATGCCATTTGAACTGTTCTTTGTTTCTAGCTTCCTGTTCAATAGTTTTATCATTAAGTGAATTTTATTGGATATGCAGATTTGAGAAGAATAACCCTGACCAATAGATGGTGAAAAAGATAGTATCAGACAGGATTACTTTAAAACATACAGTACATTTAAAGGAAATAAATGACAAAACTATCTTGAATTCAAAAAAATAGCAGCACAATTAATTTATATTTCAGAAGGAGAATAATGATACTAAATTATCATGGTATTTTTGGACTGCAATATGTAACTCTAAGAACATGCTTCAAATACAATAAGGTCTTCATCTTCAGGACACTCCTTTAGATTCTAGGATACACTATTTTAAGGAAATGATAGCTATTCCTTATTAAGAAAAGCTATTTGTGATCCAATACATTTGAGAAAACCTAGGGCACACATATTTTTTCCAACATTTCCTTACTAAATGAAGCCTCAGACTTTGCTTTTAAAATATCAATTGTGAATTTCTAGGGGAATAACATTAAGTAAAAACTCAAAAAAATATAAAGTATAAAATCTACCTTTTTCAATAAAACATATTCTGGAATCAATATGCCTTGAAATAAAGCTTAAATTATTGCCAGAAATGCAGACAGTGATTGAAATTTATAGTCAAAGAGATTCTACTAGGGGTAAGTTTGTATGAATTAACTTGATCCCAGCAAGTGCCTTATAACTTGTCTCTGCTATTAATGCATAAATAATGATTATAAGTATTTTTGAAAGTTGTTTATCATTTAGATCCTCATCTTTTAATGTATTAATTTATTAATTCATTCATAAAGTATACTAGGGGTACGTTTATGTATTGGGAGTACAATAGTGAATATGATAGATCTGTGGCCTGCAATCTGGTGGGCTGCACAGCAGGAGATGAGTGGCAGGCAAGTGATACTGCTCTACCCCAGCTGCCATCTCTCTCATAATCACCTGAGCTCTGCCTCCTGTTAGATCATTGATAGCATTAGATTCTCATAGGAGTATGAAACCTGCTATAAACTACACACATGAAGGGTCTAGCTCACTGCCTCCACTGATTCTGCACTATGTTGAGTTGTACAATTATTTCATTATATTTTACAATGTAAAAGTCATAATGGGAATTGAAATAAAATGTACAATAAATGTAATGTACTTGAATACTTTTAGAACCACTCCTGTTCTGGTACATGGAAAAATTATCTTCCATGAAACCAGTCTCTGGTGCCAAAAAGGTTAGGGACTGTGATAGACTGTTATCTTTCTTCAATGAGTTTATTAACAACAGGAGAGTAGGGCACCAGTCCCATATGCCAGGGGTGGCAGGTTCAAACCCAGCTCTGGCCAAAACCACAAAATCAATCAATCAATCAATCAATCAATCAAATAAAATTAATAGATGCTAATAATTTTACTTAAGTTTTTAAGTCATTATAAATCTTCTTTGCTTTGTACAATTGCCTATCTTGTAATATTTAACATTCAAATAAAGATAGATAATTCACACTGGACTAAAATAAAATTTGCCTGAAATTAGTTCTAGAATCCAGTATTACCTCAAATAAGTTATTGAAGATTAATGTTACTACCGAGAATTCTAAAATAAATTATTGCAAAAGATAAAAAAAAAAAATAGGAGCATAATGACACTAAGTAAGGATGGTAATTTTGGATTGCAATTCCAAAAATTCCTTATGCTGCTTTTTTTTTTAAATTCAAGATAGCTTTGTCATTTATTTCCTTTAAATTTACTGTATGGTTTTCAAGTAATCCTGTCTGATGGTATCTCCTTCACAAATTCCAAGAATTCTTAAAATACTTGGAATAAAATAATAGGATATCTGGCTTATTCTCCTACAGAAAATACTCTGACAAAGTCTTCCTGAGCAGATACATTTGAAGAGAAGAGACAAATCCCCCTTGCAGAAGAATTCTGAATAATTTATGAAGATATTTTGCCCTAATGAAAGTGGTTTATAAACACCACTCCTGAGTGCAGCCCACACATGATGTCTTCTCTACAAACAGCACAATATAGAGAGGGGGGGAATATAATTCTCTATTGAAGAAAACTGATAAATATAATAAATCACGATGACTGTATACAACCTTGGTAAGATATGGCATTTTGATGATCATGGTACTTTGTGTCTATAGTATTATTCCTTCTAAAAATTTGTAAATCCTATCTAAGCATGTTGAAAATTTCAGAGAAATCTAGATTAAGGGACATACTAAAAACTACTGATAAGTACTCATCAAAATTGCTAAGAGCATGGAAACCAATGAAACTTGGAGAAAATGTCACATTGGTTTGTTAATTGGGATAAATGTACAAAGTAATGCAAGTTATTTATAATAGGGGCAAATGGATGTGCAGCCTATTAGAACTCTATGCACTAGCTTTATAATTCTGTGTATAACCCTTCCAAAAAATTTTAAAAACTGTATTTAAAAAATACTTTGCCTAGTTTTCAAAAAATTAAGACTTTTAAAAAATATTTATAAAGTACATAATAAAAGAAGTATTTTATTATTAACAAGTTAATTTTTAAAGCTTAAAAAATCAAAAATTCAGAAGAATCTTTTGAAAGGCTAAATACATAAGTTGTTAGAGTTTTAAATTCAATGAAGCAGATTTTCTCATTTCTGATTCAATGTTTTAAAGACTGAGTACAAAAGTAGAAGACATTAAACATCTGTAAATAGTTTAGAAAAATTTAGCTACAAAATTTATTCTTCACAAAGGGAAAAAGAAGTATAAAAGCACTGGATAACTTATGATAAGACAAGAAAACAAGTAGTACATGTGCTAATTTTATGAAATTGATGAGACAATTATTGATAAGGGCGATTTGTGTTAAACTACTTTGCAAAATTTGATAATTTGTTAGAAATTTTCATCACCATTAAATGCAAATTTTCCTTCATTCACTAAATTCTTCAAAACCAACTCTCAATTCCTGACTCTATATAACAATAAATGCTTTTAGATATAAAGAGAAGAAAAAATTTCTACTAAAATTCAAAGAAATGAATTTCAATAGAACCAGCATTCTGGAAATTTCTACCTCACAGATAGAATTGTAACATTTTGGAAGAATTAAGAATTCATATTAGACAATTTAAATTTAAAAAGAGTTAAATTAGCCAGTAAACTCTACTTCCTGAAATCAGTTATTAATTTGTAGAAAGAACTAAAATCATTTGTTCATGTTTGCTTTTATCTTTTGTCTGCAAGTGCTAAATTAATACACAAAAGAGCACTATTCAGAAATTATTCTAATGTTTTACAGTTACTTTGTGTGGTGTTTTTGATACTTACTTTCATTGGCTGTACACCAAATTGCTTTTCAGTAATTTATTGAGTTAAAACCAAGTACTAAGTGTAGAAGTGTCTCCAATACAAATGCAAATACAAAAATGGAAAAACAAAAAGAAAATTTTTTTAGCTCTGTAAAATTTCTAATGTCTTATTTTCACTCATTCTAACTCCTAATAAAAATTTTCTGATCTTTTAGCTATACTTAATTCCCACTGGTTATAGATAATTTTATTTTATACACATTGAATTTATTTTTTCAATTAATTAATACAAACCAACATGAAGATATATATTTTTGCAAAACTTGATAACATTAGAGCAAAAATTAGTCATAAATGCTACTCTCTGACACATTAGAATAACTGAATCAACTAATTGTCCATTTTTATTCAGTTGAATGCCTTCTTCATGTCATAACTTGCTGTGTCCTATCTTACTGTCTTCAAAAGTGAATGTCCTTTGTGTGCAATTTTAAAGGAATTTACCTCTTAAGGTGTGTGAAAGAACACTAGATTCTCCATATTATATGTAATTTTTAGGATAAATACCCAAGTGTTTTTCATTTATATAATAAAAAGAAGTTGTAACAAACATCTTGTTCTACTGTTTATCTATAACAGTTTTCATAAGCAATCTTTAAAACCATATAATGACTAATATATTAGTTATTTTAATTGTATTATTTATATAAATATATTTTATTCATGAAGTAGTATAAAGAAACCCAACACAGCATCAAGAAAATAAAATCAATCAATCCATCATAAATTTAAAAGTATTTTTAAAAATAATTCAAGATCAATATTTAGTCTGTGAGATTTCTCTATTATAAATAAATTTTTTAAATCTAAAAATTCAATTCATGGTAATATGTTTCTCAAACAAAGCAGGTAATTTAATATTTTATTGAGATTCACAAAGTCTGAGAAGAAACAAATTACTTTTAATTCACGTACATGCATACTTGCACTTTCTTTGTGAATAATTTTCAGCATGCATAGATTTACTGTATGCTAAAAATTCCAAAATCTAATATTAATATTATATATATAGTACAATACAATAATATTCAGCATTTAAGTAGTAAAATGATTTTCTTGTTAAGTGTTTTTTCCTACTCTTTACATTGTAATCATATGCAAATAATTTTTTACATTTATTTCCCTTTCATTATGAATCTGGTCTTTAAGCTTTAATAAATTGATTGTGTTATTCACACAAAGAACTTAGTTTCTCTGTTTAATCAAAAAATGGAGAGTCCTAGGGTACCTGCTTTTTTGCTTAATGTTGTTTTTTACATCCCATTAACTTCTTCTAATAGACACTATTACTCAAGGTATACTTTTTGTGCTGCTATGGCCACAAGCAAATTATTCTACCCCTCATAACTTCCCACAAAATATCCAGGCTACTTTCTTGGTTTTTACTGATATTAATTTATTCTGAAATAGTCTTCATCTGTTGCACAAATGCTGCAGATTTAATTAGAGAATTGTTACATCTCCATACATCAGATCTCCTATAATTTAATTTAGTATTTCACCAGAGACATTGACACCAGGATATTACCATGAAAAGTTAGATTTTCTTTTTTTTTTTCAATTAACATGTATTTTATTATTCTTCATTACATTATTTCCCCTCACCCCCCAGTGGTAAGATAGAATCTATTCACAGAAAAGAATACAGAAAACACTAAAGCTCCTGGTAAAGGGAGAGAACTCCAGTGGGGAGAGAGAAACTCTCTCCGTTTCTCTCCCGGTCTTTCCCCATCTCCTCCTTTAGGCCTTTAGTCTCAGGGTATACATAGGTGCATGGGTTCCCTGGCCAGGAAA
>CAUYON010132499.1:0-18504 GCA_963573935.1 Arctocebus calabarensis
GGCACCTGTAGTCCCAGCTACTAGGGAGGCTGAGGCAAGAGAATCGCTTAAGCCCAAGAGCTGGAGGTTGCTGTGAGCAGTGTGACGCCACAGCACTCTACCCAGGGCGATAAAGTGAGACTCTGTCTCTACAAAAAAAAAGACAAGTGTCAGGACCCCTAATGAGCATTAGACTTTTGGGAATACTTTCAAGCCATGTACAAATGCACCAAAATTATCATTACATCTACAAGAAACAGCCACCTACTTAACGTTAGGCGGTATAGAAAGCACCCCACCTAGTTTCATTTATTCCTAAGAACACTGCAAAGTATATTACTAACCCTCATAGACTAGTAAACTGAAGCTCTAAGAGGTTAAGGCTCAGACACAACTAGTGAATGAAAATGTGGAGATTTGAACTCAAATTTACCTAGCTCCCAAAGAGTGTACTTTCTTCTCAACTGTGCCACCTCCCAATTTCACAATGTTGGAATGGGCAGAATTGTGAATGGATTTGTCCAGCAATGTTAACGATTTCACTAAAAAGAGGGGGATTGGACTTCTCAATCAGAATCTCATTTTGAAACCCACAGAGCACTATTTAAATCCCATTTCTTTTCAAGAAGTAAATCAACAGATAAAAAGAAGGGTTAGACATCCTTTTAAAGTAAGTATCATCACAGATCTGCAAGTGAATTGTCATTTGGGGCAAGTCCCCAGAGTTAGCACTCCTATGTGCACTACCACTAACTAGTAGAAAGCATTCCACCCAATTCAAACTGGATGCCTGCACCAAAGCTAAGTCAAATAAGGCCCATCACACCTCTCAAGAAAATTAAAAGGCTAAAGGAGGAGTCCAATCATACATATGTACAAATGTACCAAATTAGCATTACATCTACCAGGCAATGTGTACTTCATTATGTGTACAGTTAGCATTTAATCAGACAAATAAGAAGTGAAAGAAATCCTAAAACAAAAGTATGTGCAGGATAGCACTCTATCACAGCCCAGAGAAGGAAAGCTACTTGTGTACTTGTCTCATTATGTAGGAAGTAGCATTTGTTTACATTCTGTTCCTCCCTGACAACTCTTTCCAACCTCTGTCAACCTCCCTCCCTACATAATCTCACACACAACCAGAAAGAGAAGCTATGGAGCTCACTCAGCAGGGAAAACTCATGAAAGTGATATACACAGTGATTTCCCAAATTTTTCTTTTTAACATGACAAAGGAATACAATAACTGAAATTAAATGACAGGCTGGTAATTTTGTTCCACTACAAATAACAATTAAACTAGTTCTACCTGAGGAATTTAAATAGAATTATTCTCATATTATAAGCCAAACTAACCAAATTCTGTGGAGTCAGTGAACCCAAAACTTAACAATGCTTGTACCTAACACAGTGCTCCAATCTTCACCGTCCAGGAAGGAATAGAGTAATACTGATTTATCTCAATTGACCATAACTTCTTTACAAACTTGCAAAAATTTCAACTGCAGCCTTTGTCTTGATGTGGGCAACCCAATGGTTTAGAAAACCTGAATAAGCTGCTGCTTCTAAAAATAAAACGGTGGGTGGGGAGGACCTGGGGGATCGCACTCTGCGTTTTGCTTTATACTTGCCTGGAGCAATAAACTCTCAAAATAACTTCATTAGGGAGTGTAACAGCGAAGAACGAACACCAAAATATTGCTCAATCCAACTTTCATTGTGAATTCCTGAGTTCACAGTAGGATCTATAAACTTAAATGTGACGGAATGATTTTGCTGTCAGAACTAGTATTTCCAAAACAAAACAAACTTGTCTACTCCCTTTCTTGATTAAAAACTAGGGGAGGTCCCACTTTTTATAATTCACATACTGGTTGGCTTTGCAAAGGAGCAGGGAGTCGTATTTACAAAAATAAAAGATAAAGATGTTTTGTGTGGTCTCGAAGTGTAGCTGCAAGTAGAGCCCGCTCGCTGCCGGACTCCCAGAGCGCGTGCAGACCGCACGAGTCCCGCCGGCCGGCGGCCTCCGACCCGCTGGGGTCAGGCGAGCCGCGCCCGGGGAGCAGGCGCGGAGAGGGCCCCGCAGGTGGGCGCGGCCCGACGTGTTTACCGCCGGCCTCGGCCCGGGGGAGCTGCTCCCTCGCGCCCGCAGCACTTGTTCCAGGCGGCTGACTCCGGCCCCCCAGCGCGACCCGCAGAACTGCCCGGCTCTCGCGGGGGCTACCGCGGGGGCCGCCCCCTGAGGAAGGCTAAGTCAGTCCCGGCGGCACCCACCACGGGAGCTCGGGCGGGGGTCCAAGGACCGTGGGGGGGGACAGCCCCCAAGACGGGCTGCGGGGAGTGGGAGGCGCGCCGCGGCCGGGGACAGACAATGCGGCAGCGGGGGGACGCGGAGGAGAGGTGGCCAGAGCCGGCCGCCACTGCCGCCCCGCCGCCCCAGCACCGTCGCCCGCCCCTCTCCGCCCCCCGCAGCTCCTGCTCCTCCCTTTGTCCCCCCCCACCCAGCAGCGGCCGCAGGGGGAGGGGCCCGCGTCCCTCTCCCCGACCCTTTCTCAAACCACAAAACTTCCCTCAACTCCGCGAACTGAGTTGCGCTCTCACCTAGCGGCTCCCGGGGCTCCCCCGCGGGCCGAGCCGGAACAGCTCCGCACCTCCGCCGCGGAGAAAGACAATAGGCGGCCGCTCCCCGGCTAAAGTGGCGGCGGCCGAGGATAGGAACCGGCACGAAAGTCTCGGCGGAGCTCAGTAGCTTCCCGGCGGCTGCTCGGCCCCGCGCTGGCCCTGCACACAGCCCTAGCGCGCCAGCGCATGCGCCACACAACGCTCGAGGAGGGGCGGGGTGCCCGGAGAAGGCGGTAACTAAAGACTGCGAGCTGGGATTGCATGTCAGAGCTGCTCGTCATACTCCGTGAGACCAATAGAAAGGCTCTTGGGCGGAGCGCGCAAGTTGCTAAGGAAGGCTGCAGTTGACCGCCACTGCTTCGCCGCGGCAAAGTGATCAAAGTGGGGTGGCTGGTAGCAGAGGCTTTAGGGAACGCCCACCCGCTGTCTTCACTCTGCCCAATCTGGAGAAACCGCCCTTCCTCTGTGTGCCCTGGGCTTACCTGAGCTGTAGCACTGAACCACACATACTGAAATGATTTATTTCTCCCACTTCGAATCAGGAAGTGCAGTTGAACAGTGTCCAAAGCGTTGGAAAGTCATTGCTGTATGTTCAACAAGTGTTGACGGATGAATGCTTGATGGCGCTATGTCAGAATTGTGACAGTGCCTTCTGTGAACTTTCGGTTCACTTTCCCCACAAAATCTTACAGTGTTTTTGTTGCAAAGGACCTCAGAAATCATCTGGTGGCTTTGAGAAACAAAATGTGGTCCCTGTACCTGTGGTGGCCTGGGAGATTATATTAGTTGGTATTTAAACTTCTTTACTTTGATAGTTATGTGTTTACGTTAACGTTTATTGGGGGTGGAAATGCCTGTCAAACCATTGCTTCACTGATGTTATTTCTCAGGTCAAGTAGAAAGTTGTAAAAAAAAAAAAAAAAGTACTAAGAAAATATAAATAATAGAAACACTTTACATGCAGTTCAAGAACATGCAAAACTGACGGTGATCGAAGTAAAAACAACGGTACCGGCTCTGCGCCCCTAGCTAAGTGGTTAAGGCGCCGGCCGCATACACTGAGGCTGGCAGGTTGGAACCGGGCCCAGACCTGTTAAACAACAGTGACAACTGTAGCCAAAAAATAGCCGGGCGTTGTAGCGAGAGCCCTAGTCCCAGCTACTTGGGAGGCTGAGGCAAGAGAATACCTTAAGCCCAAGAGTTTGAGATTGCTCTGAGTTGTAACGCCACGGCAGTCTACCCAGGGTGACAAAGTGAGACTCTGTCTCAAAACACAAACAAACAAAAAACAAAGCAGTGGGCTCGGCGCCTGTAGTACAGTGGTTGTGGCGCCAGCCACATACACCAAGGGTGGCGGGTTCGAACCCGGCCCAGGCCAGCTAAAACAACAATGACAACTGAAACAAAAAATAGCTGGGCTTGTGGCAGGCGCCAGAAGCTCCGTCTACTTGGGAGGCTAAGGCAAGAGAATCACTGGAGCCCAAGAGTTTGAGGTTGCTGTAAGCTGTGATATCACGGCACTCTACCAAGGACAACATAGTGAGAGTCTGTCTCGAAAAGAAAAAAAGACTGGTACCTAGAAGGAGGAGGTTATTTTCTGGAATGAGCAGGAGGGAAGTCTCTGTGGTGCTGGTTCTGTACTTTGCTCTGAGCAGTGGATGACAAAGGTATACTTGTATACATCTGAAAATATCAGCTGTATACTTAAATTACTGCACCTTACACATTTTAAACACATTAATGTCAGTTGTTTAAATCCAGGTACAGGATATGGCCCAAAAAAAAAATACAAAGATGCAAATGACTGACATTTTGGAAACCCTGATCCAGGCAAGGTCTTTCCCGGCTACAGATTATCTGAGAGAGGGTATTGTGAATATCTGATGTGTGTTCCAGGTACTTCCATTGTTGAATGGCTCTAAATCTTTGAAATGTTCCTAGCACCCTAACTGGGTGCAGTGGCTCACGCCTATAATCCTAGCAGTTTGGGAGGCTGAGCTGGTGGATTGCTTGAGCTGACGAGTTCAAGACCAGCCTGGGCAAAAGCGAGACCCCATCTCTACTAAAAATAGACAAACTGAGGCAAAAGGATTGCTTAAGCCCAAGAGTTGGAGGTTGCTGTGAACTATGACACCACTACTCTGTACCCAGGGTCACAGCTTGAGACTGTCTCAAAAATAAATAAATAAATGCTCTTAGTATAGAGCTGAAATTTGTTTTTCTGTCGGTTAACCTGGTGCTCACATATGTTTTCTTAGTTCCCCCTTAGAGGATTATTTTTTTTAAAGGCTAAACATGCCCAGTTCTCCATGTGAAATTATTTCCATATCACCTTATCTTTATGCTCACCCTTTCACACTCTAATCTATCCTTGTCAATATTTAAAAGCTGGCATGGAGACAAGAGATGCCTGGGTCCTAGACCTACTCTGCCACAAAGGAGCCACAAAGGATGCCAGGTTAGTCCTTGAAGAACCTCACTCTCAAACACAAGAGCACTAACCCGGAAAGTTATTTGGACCCCTAATGTTTGGTAATCCCACAGTTTTCTCTTAAAAAATTTGGCTGGTCTGTTTCAGAGGCAGCAGTAAATGTGACCCTGTCATCTTCCAGTGACTTCTGACAACACTATTCCCTGCGCCCACCTTGGCAGCATTTGCCCCTTTCCAGTGGGGCTGCTGGAAGTGTCAAAAGTTCCGCACTTTTCAAATTTATTGTGCACACATGGGAAATTTTTTATTTTTTTGAGACAAGATCTTTCTCTGTTGCCCAGGCTAGAGTGCAGTTGTATCATCTCAGCTCACTGTAACCCCAAGATCCTGGGCTCAATCAATCCTCCTGCCTTGGCCACCCGAATAGCCGGGACTACTGCTGTGTGCCACCAATCATGCTCGGCTAATTTTTCTATTTTTAGTAGAGATGGTGTCTTGCTCCTATTCACACTGGTCTGAAACTCGTGGGCTCAAGCAATCCTCTCGCCTCAGCCTCCCAAAATATGAGGATTATAAGATGAGCCACTGTGCCTAGTCCCACCTGGGAAATTTTTTTTTTTTTTTTTGAGACGGAGTCTCACTTTGTCACCCTCAGTAGAGCGCTATTCTGTCACAGCTCACAGCAACTTCAGACTCTTGGGATCAAGTGGTTGTCTTGCCTCAGCCTCCCAAGTAGCTGGAACTACAGGTGCCCACCACGATGCCCGGTTATTTTTAGAGACAAGGTCTCCCTCTGGCCCTGGCTGGTCTCCAACCTGTGAGCCCAGGCAATCCACCGCCTCGACCTCCCAAGTGCTAGGATCACACGTGTGAGCCACTGCCCAGCCTTTCAGTCATACATTTTTATATTACATGTTGAAATTACAATATTTGGCTAAACAAAATATTATTAAAATTAATTTCACCTGGCAGCACCCACAGCTCAGTGGGTAGGGCGCCAGCCACGTACACAGAGGCTGGCGGGTTCGAACCTGGCCCGGGCCAGCTAAAACAACAATGACAACTGAAACAAACAAAAAAATAGCCGGACATTGTGGCAGGCGCATGTAGTCCCATCTACTTGAGAGGCTGAGGCAAGAGAATCGCTTAAGCCTAAGAGTTTGAGGTTGCTGTGAGCTGTAATGCCAGGGCTCTCTACCCAGGGCAACAGCTTGAGACTGTCTCAAAAAAAAAATAATTTTACCTGTTCTGTTTACTTTTATTTATTTATTTTTTTTTTAGACAGAGCCTCAAGTTGTCACCCTGGATAGAGTGCCATGGCATCACAGCTCACAGCAACCTCCAATTCCTGGGCTAAAGCGAGTCTCTTGCCTCCGCCTCCCAAGTAACTGGGACTACAGGCACCCGCCACAAAGCCCGGCCATTTTTTGGTTGCAGCTGTCATTGTTGTTTGGTGGGCCCAGGCTGGATTCAAACCCTCCAGCTCAGGTGTACGTGGCTGGCGCTTTAGCCTGCTGAACCACAGGCGCCGAGCCTCTGTTTACTTTTAAATGTGGCTACTAGAAAAATTTAATTACCTATGACTGACACATGTTGGACAGCATTGGGTTTGACATTGAGGAAAGAAGGTTTCCTCTGTCCATAAGAAGTGAAAATTCAAGCTCGGCGCCCATAGCTCAGTGAATAGGGCACCAGCCACTTAGACCAAGGTTGTAAGAATCTGAAGTTGCTGTGAGCTGACTATGGCCTGCTAAAGACGACAACAGCAACCAAAAAATAGCCAGATGTTATGGTGGGTGCTTGTAGTCCCAGCTACTTGGGAGGCTGAGGCAAGACAATCATGTGAGTCCAAGAGTTTGAGTTGCTGTGAGCTGTGGCACCATGGCACTCAACCAAGGACAACATAGTGAGACTCTGTCTCAAAAAAAAAGAGGTGAAAATTCAGCTCCAGACTAAAAATTTACCTGGAGCCAGATTTCGATTACAGAATCCCCTGCCCTCCCTCATCCGTATGCCCCACTTAAGTTCAGGCTAAACATGTGGTAAGGTGAGCTTTCTAAAATGAAAATCTGCTCTCACTGTTCCCTTACTTGAACATGTTTTGAGATTTCCTTTTGCTTTACAGAATGAAGGCCTTTTTTTTTTTTGAGACAGAGTCCCTCAGTATATGGGGCCAGCACCCTACTCACTGAGCCACAGGCACGGCCATGAAGGCCGCATTTCTTAGCATGGCAGTACCAGGCCTGACCTCCACTGTTTTGAGACACAGCTCACAGCAACCTTCAACTTC
Organism: Arctocebus calabarensis; assembly: GCA_963573935.1. Classification (NCBI taxonomy): domain Eukaryota; kingdom Metazoa; phylum Chordata; class Mammalia; order Primates; family Lorisidae; genus Arctocebus; species Arctocebus calabarensis. The sequence continues at coordinate 7,326 of CAUYON010132499.1, forward strand.
TGGGCTTAGAGGATTCTCTTGCCTCGGCCTCCCAAGTAGTTGGGACTACAGGCACCTGTCACAACATCCGGCTATTTTTTGTTGCAGTTTGGCCAGGGCTGTGTTTGAACCCGCCACCCTTGGTATATGGAGCTGGCACCCTACTCCCTGAGCCGCAGGCACCACCATGAAGGCCATATTTCTTAGCATGGCAGTTCCAGGCCTGACCTCCACTGACCTCCCTCAGCTTCATCTCCTCCCCAGTTTCTTAGAAGTGCTGATACCCCACATCTTTAAGTTTGCTTATTCCTGTTCTGGAAAGGTCCTCTGCTAACTGCCTGTGAACACCCCCTTGTCTCCTGTACTACCCCACTCTTTTTTTAAATCTGATTATCTTCTAAGGCCCAGCTTATCTGTCTCATCCTCTTGGATGTCTTCCCAAAATTTTCTTCCTTTAACTAGGAAAAGTACTCTTCTTTGTGCCCGAATGCACCCTATACCAGCTTCTTTAAAGACATGCACACATTTGATTTCTTGCTGGTTTGTCTGCCTGTTTCCCTCACTTGACTGTGAGTTTCTTGAGGACAGCAACCTTGTGCTTCACCTACAACCCCAAGACCAAGTCTAATGCTTGGCACATAGTAAACTCTCAATAGCTATTTGTCAGGGAATTGACCAGGTTTATCAGCTCATGGGGGGTGTAGCAATTAGAACTCTTCTGGATGCAAGTGACAGAAATCTCCACTCTGACTGCCTCAACTGTCTTACCTAAGTGAAAAAGTCTACTTGTTGTTCCAGTCTGAGGTATTTTCAGATTCAACAGTTCAACAAATGGCACCAAAACACTGTTCCTCTGTGCTGGCTCCATTCCAAAGATTCTCTCCTTATGGTGACAAGATGGCTGACAAGCATAGCCTTCCAGATTACATTCAAAGAAGACAAAGATTCCAGTCAAGAAAGACCCAGATAGTTAAAACAGAGAGTAGAATTTACTCCTGTTGCCCCGGACTATCCTGTTTGGAGTCATGTGTCCAACCCTGAACTAGCCTGTTGCCTATGGATCAGAAGCTCAGGTCTGGATCAGATGCTTAGAATGGGGGCTGTGGTAGAGTTGACTTCACACCAAGCAAAGGGCTGAAAGTGGAAGTCCCCAAAGCAATATCAGGGTACTATTTCTACCACAAAAACAGTAAAATGACCACTGCTATAGAAGAGGAACCCTGGGACAAGTTTGTTCCAGGGCTTCTTTTACAAAAGGGGACATTTTAGGAAGCATGGGTCTCAAGAAAAGTTAATTTTCTTCCAACTGTGCTGATTTTCTTTCTTCTTTGCTTTAGCATTGCCAGGGACTCTCTATAAAATGGAGTTTTTTCTTGTCATATTTTAGGTATTCTAATGTGTATAAATCAATTAGAGAGCTGAGAGTCAACTGGAGAGATGGTTCAGAGATAGTTCAGAGATACAAGATCCTGCCCCTGCTTGATAAGGCTCTGTCATCTTTCCTGGCTTGTAAACTTACTCAGAGAAAGTGATAAAATGATTACATCTGTAATCTTTTTCTGTGAAATGGGGGTGCACTGGATAGGAATATGTGGTGTACCTTGAAAGAACACATCTTTAGTGTTGGGAAGAGTCGGTTTGAAGGTACCTCACGGTGCCTCTATTACATTACAGTGAGGGGAGGCAGCCAGGAAACAAATAAAATAAATAAGATACTTTCAGGTTGGGATAAATGCTATGAAAAAACTGAGTACTTATGAAAGAGAGGGACTACATGAGAGTGAGTTGCTCTAGATAGGGTAGCCAGGGGGTGATTTTCAAGGAAGGGCATTTGAGTTGGGCTTGAATGATGGGAAGATGCCAGCCATGCAGATAAAAATTTAGGACGTCTCAAAGAGGAAGGGATCTCAGCTGTCTGGGGAATTCAGGGTAGACACTTTCCCTCAAAGTGGGGTCTCAGACCAATAGCATCTGTATCATCTGGGAGCTTTTTGCAGAATTCCATATCCCACCACAGAGTTAGTGAGTCAGAATCCACATTTAACAAAATTTCCACCTGGGTACAATGGCTCATGCCTGTAATCCCAGCATTCTGGGAGGCTGAGGTGGGTGGATTGCCTGAGCTCATGGGTTTGAGACCAGTCTTAGCCAGAGCCAAAGTGAGACCTCATCTTTAAAAATAGCCAGGCGTTGTGGTGAGCACCTGTATTCCCAGCTACTTGGGAGGCTGAGAATTGCTTGAGCCCAAGAGTTTGAGGTTGCTATTAGGTATGATGCCACGGCACTTTACCAAGGGCTATAGAGTGAGACTCTATCTCAAAAAAAAAAAAAAAAATTTGCCTTCCTGGAGTAGTTCCATTCCATCACACTAAATCTTTATAATAATTCAATGTGTCTTTTATTCTTACAGCACATCTCAATGCAGACTAGCCACATTTTTTTTTTGAGACAGAGCCTCAAACTGTCACCCTGGATAGAGTGCTGTGGCATCACAGCTCACAACAACCTCCAATTCCTGGGCTCAAGCAAGTCTCCTGCCTCTGCCTCCCAAGTAGCTGGGACTACAGGCGCCCGCCACAACGCCTGGCCATTTTTCTGTTGTAGCTGTCGTTGTTGTTTGGTGGCCCCGGGGTTGGATTCGAACCCGCCAGCTCAGGTGTACGTGGCTGGCGCCTTAGCCCATAGAGCCACGGGCGCCAAGCCCAGACTAGTCACATTTTAAGTCCTCAAAAGCCATTTGTGGCTAGTGGCTGCTGTACTGGACAGCAAAGGTGGGGTGGACTGCCCCTGGATGTTCCTTCTAAACTTCAACGTGTGTCCAGGGCCAAAATTCCTATACCGTATCTCTTTCATTTGCATTATCTCATTTATTTTTCACAGTGAACCCAGCTGGCACTGTTATCCCTTTTTTAAAGTAACACAGACTTACAGACATAAAGTAACTTGCTCCAAATCACATAGCTACTGATTGGCACAGTTTATCTTCTAAGAAATGAAAACTGAGGGAAAGTTGCCAAATCTAATTTAGAATAATACACCAAATTTGAGCTCCGTCATCTCCTTCCCTCTCCTTCTGTACTTACAAGGGAGAGAGCTCTCGGCCTATTTACAGAGTAGGTGTCAGTAAAGAGCTGTTTAAGCCACTAATGCCTTGTGCAGCATATATTTCTATGATACTTTTCAGAAATCATGCAAGTGCTTTTATTCTAAAGAAGAAACACATTAGAGCTATATACTGGATTACAGGTTAATGTGCAGTAAATGGCCTTTATTAGTATGATTATTACCAGGTCAGACAGTATTAACATTTTTAGGGACCATTGCAAATAGTCTTCCAAGATGTCTGTGCTAATTTATGCTGTACATCCATGTTGTTAGGGCATCAGCATGGTTAACCTCTCTGATTTAACTTTTCCTTGTTTTGTTTTATTTTTAGATTTTTTTTTCTTTTTCTGTAGAGACAGAGTCTCATTTTATCGCCCTTGCTAGAGTGCCATGGTGTCACAGCTCACAGCAACCTCCAGCTCCTGTGCTAGGCGATTCTCTTGCTCCAGCCTCCCGAGTACCTGGGACCACAGGCGCCCCCCACAACGCCTGGCCACTTTTTTGTTGCAGTTCGGCCAGGGCTGGGTTTGAACCCGCCACCCTCAGTATATGGGGCCTGCGCCCCACTCACTGAGTCACAGGCGCCGCCCCATTGTTTCTTGTTTGAAATAGAAATACCGGGTAGCACCTGGGGCTCTGTTAGTTGGGGGCTGGCCTTATATACCGAGGGTGGCAGGTTAAAACCCGGCCTTGGCCAAACTTCAACAGCAATTAAAAAAAAAATAGCCAAACGTTGTGGCAGGTGTCTATAGTCGCAGCTGCTCTGGAGGCTGAAGCCAGAGAACCGCCTCTTTAAAAAAAAAAACGGGGTGGGTGAAGCCTGTGGCTCAGTGGGCAGGGTGCTGGCGCCATATATCAAGGGTGGTGGGTTCAAACCCAGCCCCAACCAAATGACAACAACAACAAAAAAAATAGCTGGGCATTGTGGCCAGTGCCTGTAGTCCCAGTTACTCGGGAAGGCTGAGGCAAGAGAATCGCCTGGGCCCAGGAGTTGGAGGTTGCTGTGAGCTGTGTGACGCCACGACACTCTACAGAGGGCTATAAGGTAAAACTCTGTCCAAGAAAGAAAGAAAGAAGGAAGGAAGGGGAAGGGGAAGAGAAAAGGGGAGGGGAACGGGAAGGGAAGAGAAGGGAAGGGAAGGGAAGACCTGGGATTTAGAAGCAGTCAGAGCTGGGTTCGGATCCTGAATGCTCAAATTCTTTGTCTACCACTCAATCATTACATTATGACAAATAGGTGACGGGACATGTGCATCACCCTTAGCACCCTGGCACAATGTAAGTGCTCTGCCCACTTGAACTCCTTCCTGCACCTCTCCTTTTAGAGATAAGAAGATAAAAGACAATCTAGGAGTACATCTTATTATGCAGAAAAGTAATATTAGAGAAATGCAGGGAAACATGGCTCCCTGCCACAAGTGTAATAGAGAATCTCCATTCCACGTGGATATTGGCTCAGCGTCTGTAGTACCAGCCACATACACCAGAGCTGGTGAGTTCAAATCCAGCCCAGGCCTGCCAAACAACAATGATAACTACAACCAAAAAAAATAGCTGGGTATTGTGGCGGGCACCTGTAGTCCCAGCTACTTGGGAGGCTGAGGCAAGAGAATCACTTAAGCCCGGGTGTTGGAGGTTGCTGTGAGCTGTGACGCCACAGCTCTCTACCCACGGCAACAGCTTGAGGCTGTCTAAAACAAGTAAATAAATAAATAAAAAGAAAAAGTGGATATTGCGGCTGGGTGCCTATAGCTAAGTGGTTAGGGCGCCGGCCACATGCACAGGTACTAGTGGGTTCGACCCAGGCCCAGGCCAGCTAAAACAAGCAAACAACAACAACAACAAAAAATAGCTGGGCATTGTGGCAGGCGCCTATAGTCCCACCTACTAGGGAGGCTGAGGCAAGAGAATCGTTTGAGCCCAAGAGTTTGAGGTTGCCGTGAGCTATGATGGCACAGCACTCTACTGAGGGTGACAAAGTGAGACTCTGTCTCAATTTTTTTTTTAAAAAGTGCATATTGTCCTCTATTGACTTCCTCAGTAGATGAGGCAGCCACCCAGTCTCCTGCCCCAAGAGTCCCCAGCCTGTATTCAATATATGCCAGATATACTGCTTATTGATAGGACAATTTATTTAATTTCTGAAACCATTACTTTTCCTCATAATGAATCTTGCAGCAAAAGGTTTGCTTGAAACCTGCTCATGGGACCAAATTAAGCGTTATTATATTTCCAGTAGGAGAAGGGTTAGCGGCTGCTGGGTTGATGGAAGGGGGGGAATCACAAAAGCTTCAGGATGCAGGGACCACCCTGGCCTCACATAAAGTGGTTGCCACATTTCTCGGTCTGGAGTCGGGAGATTTAATTTTAGAGGAATAAAAGGGCACCGAGATTCTCTCCTAATAACTGCAAAAGACAACCAGAGTCATTTATGTGATGCAACCTTATTTTGATTTGGTTAGGTTCGGTGTGGTATTTACATGTAGGTTCCAGTTTGGAGAAAATGGGAACTATAATTCTGCCTCCAGAGAGATTTATGGGCTGTTCAAGTGCTGCACGTTTCCTACTATTGCTTTTCTCTTTATGCCCGGCCTTTTCCAGTTTATTCAGCTGCTCTCATAATTATCCCCAATTATTTATAATGGTAGGTTTCTGAAGCTGGAGTTAGAGAAACACCATGTTTTTTAAGCCCTGAACACTATTTAATGGAAATGGACTCCAACAACTCATGTGAGACCTAAACTCAGGTTTTCTTGGGGTAGAAATTTCCAAAAATTTGTTTTTATTTTTAATACAATATTTTTGCAGAAACTATAAGGAATTTACACTATTAAAGGAGAGAAGTCCTTGTTTGCGTACAATTGTTACCAATAACTACAGTTTCAGGACAGTTTTAACCTGTTTCCCTTAAACTGCTTTCCTTGGAACATTAATTCCTAAAGCTTTTCCTTAGAAAAAGCATTGTCTGTTTAAATAAACACAAGAAATGTCACTGTAAATAGTATCATTACATAGTAAGACTGTGAGAACTTCTGCATTAAATAAAAAACTGTTTGGCTTAGTTTAACGTATATTTCTCAAACTTATTTGACCAAGAAAACAATTGCTCTTGAAAAATACATTAATACATCACATTTCATTAAGGATGCATTTTGAAAAACACTGACTGAATCCACTCAATTCATCTTCCGGAAGGAACAGGATAGATTTTTATCGATTCTGAAGCTTTTTTTTTTTTTTTACCATTGACCCACTGTTATGTAATAAATGTTTGTGTTGCCCCCAAACTTCATATCTTAGAGTCCTAACCTCTAAAGTGATGGTATGAGGAGGTAAGATCTCTGGGAGGTAGTTAGGTTTAGATAAGGTCATAAAGAGATATCAACGTTACAGACACCAGAGCTTCCACTCTCTGCCAGGTGAAAATCCAGCAAAAAAGCAGCCACCTGCACGTGAGAAAGAGGGCCCTCAGCAACAACTGAATTTGTCAGCACCTTGATCTTGAACTTCTCAGCCTCCAGAATGTGAGAAATAAGTGTCTGTTGTTTAAACCATCTAATCTATGGTATTTTGTCAGAATAGCTTGAACCAAGGCATTCACACTGTCATCCATTAGTCTAAATCAAAAGGGATCCTTTAGTCCAGAAAGGAAAAGAGATGGTTCCTAAATCTCTTTCCCAGCCTCATCAGCTCGCTTCTCGGAGGTTTCTAGCTGTATTCTCACTTACTACAGGCACCTTTTAACCTGAATAATCTGCCAAACGACAAACCCACAAGTGAGATTTCCTTCTCTCCCTCACCGGCTCCATTTTCTGCTTTCCTCTCATTCAGCCCCATCCAGGCATTTCCAACATTCCGCCTTTTCTCCAGGCCACAATCTCTTACAAATCAAAGCCAGGTTTCCCCTTCCTGCTTCTCTTGGGTTCATTCACCAACGTTTGGCTGGTGATTGCAAAAGTCTCATGACTGGTTTCTCTGCCTCTACCATCTCCCAGCTGGTTGATACTCCTCTCTCCAACAGAATGATTTTCCTAAAGTAATCCCTGACGTACCACTTCTCTGCTCCAAAGACATCAGTGACTCCTCCACTGTTTACAGAATAATATTAAACACTTTAGCAGAGACTCTGAAAGTAATTGACTTTCATTGTCAGTTTGCATAAAAACCACATTAAACTTCTTTCCTACCTAAACCCAAGTCCTTGCTGAAAAGCCTCTAATGCTTGCAATATAAACGGATCTTCTACTTTCCTGAGAACACTGGAACTATGTAAGTCCCTAAAATCCCCTTTACCCATTTTTTCCAGGAGGTATGTCACTAACTAACCCTCAGGCTTAATATCATTTATTTCCAGAATTTTACTTTATAACTTAAGCTTTCTCTTTTACATCTTTAGTCTTTATCCTCTGTCTTCAAACTTGTTCCAAGTCTCTCTTATTCTAAAACAAAAAAATACATAAACTCCCTGACCCAAATACTTTCTTTTTTTTTTTTTTTTTAGACAGAATCTCATTCTGTTGCCTCAGGGTAAAGTGCTATGGAGTCAGCCTAGCTCACAGCAACCTCAGACTATTGGGGTCTATTGATCATCAGCCTCCTGAGTAGCTAAGACTACTGGCCACAATGCCTGGCTAGTGTTTTTCTAGTTTTAGTAGAGATGGGGACTCTCTCTTGCTCAGGTTGATCTTGAACTCCTGAGCTCAAACGGTCTTCTCGTCATGGCCTCCTAGAGTGCTAGGAGTACAGGTGGGAGCCACTGTGCCCAGTCCTAAATACTTTCTTTTCTTTCTTTCGTTCTTTCTTTCTTTTTGGAGGGGAGGAGGGTAGAGACAGAGTCTCACTTTATCGCCCTCAGTAGAGTGCTGTGGCGTCACAGCTCACAGCAACCTCCAACTCCTGGGCTTAGGTGATCCTCTTGCCTCAGCCTCCTAAGTTGCTTGGGACTACAGGTGCCCGCCACAACACCCATCTATTTTTTGTTGCAGTTTGGCCAGGGCCGGGCTTGAACCTGCTACCCTTGGTATATGGGGCCTGTGCCTTACTCACTGAGCCACAGACACTACCCATCTTTTTTTTTTTTTTTTTTTTTTTTGATACAGAGTCTCACTATGTCGCCCTCTGTAGAGTGCTGTGACATCACAGCAACCTCAAACTCTTGGGCCCAAGTGATTCTCTTGCCTTGGCCTCCCAAGAAGCTGGGACCTCAGGCGCCCACCATATCGCTTGGCATTTTTTTTGCTGTTGCAGTTGTCATTGTTGTTTACCTGATCCGGCTGGTTTCAAACCCACCAGCCCCGGTGAATGTGGCCAGTGCCCTAACCGCTGAGCTGGGTGCCAAGTCCCCAGATACTTTCTCAAGACTGTCCCATCTCTCTTCTTGCTTTCACCTTTACACTTTTTATTTTACTGATTCTACCTCCTCATCACTCTCTCTTTTCTTAAAATCAACCTTATTAAGGTAAAATGTACATTCAATAAATACATGGCTGGGCATAGTGGCTCACACCTATAATGCTAGCTCTCTGGGAGACTGAGGCAGTTGGATTACTTGGGCTCAGGCGTTGGAGACCAGCCTGAGTAAGATCGATACCCTGTCTTCACTAAAACTAGAAAAACTAGCCAGGCACTGTGTGGAGTGCTTATAGTCCCAGCTACATGGGAGGCCGAGGCAAAACCATCACCTAATCTAGGAGTCTGAGGTTGCTGGTGAGCACTGACACCAGGGCACTCTGCCCAGGGTAACAGAGTGAGACGCTGTCTCAAAAGCAAAAACAAGGCGGCGCCTGTGGCTCATTGAGCAGGGCGCTGGCCCCATATCCTAAAGGTGGCGGGTTCAAACCCAACCTCGGCCAAACTGCAAAACGGAAAAATAGCCGGGCATTGTGCCAGGCTCCTATAGTCCCAGCCACTCGGGAGGCTGAGGCAAGAGAATCGCCTAAGCCCAGGAGTTGGAAGTTGCTGTGAGCAGTGTGACGCCACGGCACTCTACCGAGGGTGATAAAGTTAGAAGCTGTCTCTACAAAAAAAAAAAAAAAAAAGCAAACAAACAAAAAAACAAGATGAATACACCCATTTAAGTGTATAATTCAGTGGGTAACCACCCCCACAACTAAGAACTAGAACATTTGCGGCTCGGCGCTTGTAGCTCAAGCAGCTAAGGCACCAGCCACGTTCACCAGAGCTAACAGGTTCGAATCCAGCCCGGGCCTGACAAACAACAACGGCAACCATAGCCAAAAAATGGCCAGGCATTGTGGCAGGCGCCTGTAGTCCCAGCTACTTGGGAGATTGAGGCAAGAGAATCGCTTAAGCCCAGGAGTTGGAGGTTGCAGTGAGCTGTGAAACTACAGCACTCTATCCAGGGTGACAGCTTGAGGCTTTGTAAGAAAGAAAGAAAGAAGGAAAGAAGGAAGGAAGGAAGGAAGGAAGGAAGGAAGGAAGGAAGGAAGGAAGGAAGGAAGGAAGGAAGGAAGAAAAAAGAAAGAAAACATTTGGGTGGCGCCTGTGCCTCAGTGAGTAGGGCACCGGTCCTATATACTGAGGGAGGCGGGTTCAAATCCAGCTCCTGCCAAACTACAACAAAAAATTAGCCAGGTGTTGTGGTGAGCACCTGTAGTCCCAGCTACTCAGGAGGCTAAGGCAAGAGAATCGCCTAAGTCCAAGAGCTGGAGGTTGCTGTGAGCTGTGACACCATAGCACCCTACTGAGGGCAAAAAAAGTGAGACTCTGTCTCTTAAAAAAAAAAAAAAAGAAAAGAAAAGAAATAGAACATTTTTCTGATCTCCAAAAGTTTTCTCGTGCCTCTGCCTAGTCAGTTCCCACCCTTACCCATGACCCCAGGCTACTACTGATTTGCTTTGGATCTCTATAGATAAAATTTGTCTTCCCTGGTGTTGATTTAAATGAGATTATAGAGTATGTGCCCTTGGCAAACATATTATTTATTTCTGCATAACAAATTACCCCCACGTTTAGTTTAAAACAACAAGCATTTATTCCTTTACAAAGTTTCTGAGGGTTAAGAATCTGTAAGCTAAGGCATTATTATTATTATTATTATTATTTTGATACAGAGTCTCAGTATGTCATTCTTAGTAGAGTGCTGTAACATCACAGCTCACAGCAACCTCAAACTCTTGGGCTTAAGTGATTCTCTTGCCTCAATCTCCCAAGTAGCTGGGACTACAGGTACCTGCCACAACACCGGCTATTTTTGTTGTTGTTACAGTTGTCATTGTTGTTTAGCCGGCCCAGGCCAGGTTCAAACCCACCACCCTGGGTGTCTATGACTGGTGCTCTACCCACTGTGCTATGGGCACTGCTGCCTGAGGCATTATTTCTGATAACTAAAAGGTCTTAGAGAATGGGATCTATTCTCTAAGCCCACAGTTGTTGTGGTTTATTTTCCAATTCTAAATCAGTGGTTCTCAACCTTCCTAATGCTGCAATGTATTTTCATCATTACAAAGGGGTCGCAACCCACAGGTTGAGAACTGCTGTTCTAAATCAATAGTTATTTTCAACCTTAAAAAAAAAAAAAGAATCTGTAAACCACTTAGGTAGGTGGTTCTGGTGGTTCTCAAAGTCTCTGGTGAAGTTGCAATAAAGCTGTCAGCTAAAGCATCAGTGTCTGGATTGGGTCTCCAAGCTCACTTGCTTGGCTGTTGGCAGCAAGTTTGGGGGTTTTTTGCAGTTTTTAGCCATGGACAGGTTTGAACCCACCACCTCCAGTATATGGGGCTGGCGCCTTATTCCTTTGAGCCACAGGCACCGCCCAGCAGCAAGTTTTAATTCCTTGCATTTGGGCCTCTCCTTAGGACTGCTCACAACATGGCTTCTCAGAGACCAAGGGGAGAAAGTAAAAAAACACTACATTTCTGGCTCGGCACCTGTGGCTCAGCAGGCTAAGGCACCAGCCACGTACACCTGAGCTGGCGGGTTCGAATCCAGCCCGGGCCCGCCAAACAACAATGACAGCTGCAACCAAAAAATGGCCAGGCGTTGTGGCGGGCGTCTGTAGTCCCAGCTACTTGGGAGGCGGAGGCAAGAGACTCGCTTGAGCCCAGGAATTGGAGGTTGCTGTGAGCTGTAATGC
>CAUYON010132504.1:0-25212 GCA_963573935.1 Arctocebus calabarensis
AGGGAAAAGTTAGCTGTTTTTTAAGCTGGGTGCAACTTTTAAAATTTATATAACTTTTAAGTAATTTTTAAATGTATATGAAGTCATTAACATGTTATAAGGTATGAATGCCTTTGTATTAACCTGGATAGAAGTGGAACATATTATTCTTAGTAAAGCATCACAAGAATGGAGAAGCATGAATCCCATGTACTCAGTTTTGATATGAGGACAATTAATGACACGGTGGGGGTGAGGGAAGGGGAGAGCAGAGAAAGAATAAGGGAGGGGTGGGGAAAGGAAGAGCAGAGAGAGGGAAGGAGTGAGGGGGTGGGGTCTTGGTGTGTGCCACACCTTTTAGGGGCAAAACACGATTGTAAGAGGGACTTTACCTAACAAATGCAATCAGCATAACCTGATTTCTTGTACCCTTAATGAATCCCCAACAATAAAAAAAAAAAAAAGTAGAGTGAATGTTTCTCTGTATCTTGAAAGATATATAGCTAAATTGAACATAAATGTAATGTTCAGACTTTTCAGTTTCTTTCAGTGTTTCAGTTCCATTGTACTGTAGAGACATGTAAGTGCCAGTTAATAGAAACTATCATTCAGTAGAGTATAGATAAGTCTATTGGTATATTCATGGATAAGATATTTAGAATTCTAACATTTTCTGTCTTCTTATACTTTTTTCTTAGATTTTCCCTAACACTAATTGATTCTTTGGACACTCTTGTGGTAAGTTTAATTCTTGGATTTACTAATTTTTAAAGTTTTTATAATATGCACACTCATATTATGAATATAATTATAACACAGTAAGTATGAAATAGCAGCCCTTTAAGATGTTCAGGCTTTCCTTCTAAATAAATCTTTCACACTGTTGAGTTAATGATGTCAAGTGAATGTCAAGTACAATTAGGTAAAATAATAGAGATACTAAGTCATTTATGGGAATGTCAGTTTAATTGCTGGCACCTTAATTAGGAAGGTTTTTTCCACTTTGGATAAGGAGGTTGAAGCTATTAGAAGTAATTTTAGAAAATACCATTGATATCATTGTTCCATAATGACATGCCATAATGATACTGAAATTGTTAAATTAGAAGAATCTTTATGTGCAATGTTCTCAAAAATTCATTTTTCCCAGTATAGATTTTTAGTATGAAGTAATTTATTTCTTAGTTCTCCTTTTCAATCTCATGTGATGCAGTCATTCTCATTAATTCTGGTTCAGAACGGTTTGTGATGGCAGAAGGGAAAGACTGAGTTCTAGAGGCCATGATTTCTAAATATAGTATCTTTCTAGTTTTTTACTCTTAGATCATTATGGTATAAAAGTAGACTTGTTTGAGGATTTTCCTTAAAACTTAATTCTAAACTTTGAGTTAACATCCCAAGTTTTGATTACTATTTTAAAAAATAAAAATTCTTTGGCTAGGGCCAGGCATGGTGGCTCATGCCTGTAATCCTAGCACTCTGGGAGGCTGAGGTGGGTGGATAGCTTGAGCTCACGAATTTGAGACCAGCCTGAGCAAAAGCAAGACCCTCCCCATCTCTACTATTAATAGAAAAACTGAGGCAAGAGGATTGCTAGAGCCCAAAAGCTGTGAGCTATGATGCCATGGCACTCTACCCAGGGCGACAGCTTGAGACTCTGTCTCAAAAAAAAAAAAAAAAACAACAATCTTTGGGTGGAGAATAAAAATCCTTGGGTGGTGGAAATTTTTTGGAACCAGGCTTTTCTTTTTTTATTTCAGACTTTTATTCTTTTTTTTTTTTTTTTTTTTTAAGAGCCAGAGTCTCATTTTGTCACCCTCGGTAGAGTGCAGTGGCACCACAGCTCACAATAACCTCTAGCTCTTGGGTGTAGCCAATTCTCTTGCCTTAGCCTCCTGAGTAGCTGGGACTACAGGCACCCACGACAACAGCTGGCTATTTTTTTGTTGTTGCAGTTTGGCTGGGGCATGGTTCAAACTTGCCACCCTCGGTATATGGAACCAGTGCCCTACTCACTGAGCCTCAGGCGCCGCCCCAGACTTTTATTCTTTTTTTTTTATTCAGACAGAGCCTCAAGCTGTTACCCTGGATACAGTGCTATGGCATCACAGCTCACAGCAACCTCCAATTCCTGGGTTCAAGCGAGTCTCCCGCCTCCGCCTCCCAAGTAGCTGGGACTGCAGGCGCCCGCCACAACGCCCGGCCATTTTTTGGTTGCAGCCATCATTGTTGTTTGGCGGACCCGGGCTGGATGCGAACCTGCCAGCTCAGGTGTACGTGGCTGGCACCTTAGCCCGTTGAGTCACAGGCGTTTTGAGCCAGACTTTTATTCTTAATGTTGTTTCTACCTTCTTCTTTTACTGGATCATTTAAAACAAAAATTTAGGACAAAGACTCTCTTAATAGCAGCTTAGGAGGATCACCTTTGAAATAAAAAAAAAAAAAAAACCCTTCCCAAGTTATTCTAATTTAATTGTTCTGAAGTAGGGCTGAGCGTTATTATTTATTTTTCGAAAGCTTTTCTTTGGTTCTGAAATGCAGCCATGGTTGAAAGAACCATGGTTGTTTAGCCTTTTTTAGCTGGGTCAGAGTTTTGAAAATCATGACTTCGTTTTTTAGAGATTAAAGGAGTGTGCAAAGTGTATAACTGTGAGAAAGGGAGAATATTGCATGCCTGTTTTTAGGTTCATGGCCCTAGGTTTTCTGCGTATGATACAGAAAGAGAAAAAGCTACACAGAATATCGTGGGAGGCATAGCTTCCCACGTAAGCGGTGTTATTTATTTATAACTGTAGGCTGGACATGGTGGTTCATACCTGTAATCCCAGCACTTTGGGAGGTTGAGGCAGGAGGATTATTTGAAGTCATGAGTTTGAGACTAGCCTGGGTAATATAATGAAACGTTGTCTCTATAAAAATAAATAAAAGATATTTGTAATTATAGCTGGGTTATGCATATTAGTTCTATTTCGGTATTGGGGAATAAATGAGGAGCAGAAACAATGTGTTACAAAAGATTATAGGTGCACTTAATTTGTTTTTCTTTTGGTCATCTTGGCTTTATCTTTTCATATGGCAGGTTCCCCATCATTTCTCTGTAAGTTTTTAGTTGATTTTCATGATCATGAACCTTAGATATCATACGTGTTTTTAAAAATATTATCAGCAGTTAAGGAGATAAAGTTGTTCCATGCTGTATAATGTTCCACATTTAGAAGTCTGTTGGCCTCTCTAATTGGATGTCCATTAATTATTAGAAAGTCCTTTAGTTTATACCAAGTATACACTTTGGGATTGATTCTCAAAATAAGGTTCCTGGTTCAGCAGTGTGAGCATTTCTTGGGAACTTGTTAGAAGTACAAAATCTCAGGTCTTATCCCCCAAATACTAAATCAAAAACTCTGGGAGTGAGGCCCAGCAATCTGCTTTTAAACAAGTTTCCAGAGGATTCTGATGTATGCTAACTTTTTTGAATCACTGTATAATAATGCAGTGCTTTGTAAAGTTCATTGTACTGCAAGTTGCCTAGGAATCTTGCTAAAATGCAGATTCTGATCTGGTAGATCCAATGCAGGGCCCAAGAGTCTAAATTTCTAATAAGTTGCCTAATATTCAATTACTTTTGAGTAATGAGGCTATAGTGTAAACTGAGTTCTGGCTCCTTGTGGCAGGAAATAACCAGAAGTGATCATGTAATGTTGACCTTGGAAAATCGTTTATCTTCTCTGGACATCTGTTTTCACTTCAGAAGGGCCCAGAGAAGTTGCTGGTCCGTGTTAAGTAGAGTAGCACTTCCATAGTTGCCTTCCTCCCTACATTGACCACCTCCTTAAATTGACCTAATTTTCTAATTTTCTTTACCTTTACTTTGTGATTCTATTTTATTTTCTGACATAGTAATTTAAAAATATTAAAAGGACGTATTACTTGTAACATTACACACAACCCTACTGTTTTTATATTGGTCAAAATGTAATATATTAAATAGAATTTCATTTGTCATAGTTTGACTGTTAAATTAAAACTATTCATAATTTCAGCCACCTATTAGTAGTTTCAATTGATTGTAATGAAGTCAAACACTAAAACTTTATTTTTAAAATCAACATCATCATGAAATCTTTTAAAATTGTTGAAAAAAAATTAAAGATAAGAGGGGAAAGGGATGATACCTGAAATTATCCCACTTTCATTCTTTGAAACAAAAGATACTATTTACTTCATTGGTTTTGATTTTGGAGAGAAGGGGATAAAGCTGTTTTTCTATTAGAGAAGAAGGTCAGACCTTAAAATATGTAGACGGAAGTCTGACTCCATGTTGGAAGAATTCAAGAGGGAAATTCTCAGGAGGTAGATCTCGGGAAAACAGTAAGATTAAGAAAGTGATATTAAAAAGTATTGGTATGTGGAAGGTGGGAAGAGTAGAACATTTATATCCCATTCTTAAAATAATAGGGCTATGTGCATCTGCATTTTTTGGTGCACAATTTACATGGTCTTAGCGATTGAAATAAGCAAGCGGTCAACTTAAAATCAGGTTTTATATTTTACTCAAGACTTATCCTGAATTTTACTTTGATTTTAATTTTAGGCAGATACGCTTATGGAATGTTTTGTTTTTATTCACTAAATTAGAATTTTTGGTGAAAGTATCAAATCAAGTAAAAAGGCATATATAAAATATTAACAAAAAGAGTAATCATTAAGTGAAGAAAAAGTACTTTTAACACATGTAGGCTGTAAGTAGTATCTTATCATGCAGCCTTACTTTATACTGAAAAACCTACATAGCCTATGTAATGACAGTGACCTGTTTTTGGAGCTTATTGCAAACATCTGGAATTCTTAGTTTAGTCAGGATTCTAGATTTGCATGGTAAAATAATAGTAATGATCTTAAGAACTTAACTCAGAAACTTTATTAAAAGCATTTTACATATATTATCTCATTTAAGAAAACAACCTATAAGAGTAAGTATTTTCTCTTTTTGTAGATGAAAGAACAGGCTCAGAAACGGAAGTAACTTGGCTGGGATCACACAAGTAGTGAGTGAAAGAACGAGAATTCAAATCAGGGCATGTTCTTGACTATAACATCACATTGCCTCTGTAGTTAGTGGACGGGGCTTCAGTGGGGTAAAAATGAAGATGGTGTATGGTTTAGCATTAGTTGAGCATGCCCTGAAGAAAATGCTTTCTTCTGAGAATAAGCGACTTGTAAAATGGCATTTGGTGACTAGGATGGTTTTTTTTTATTTTGACTTAGAAACCAAATCCTAGTGGCGCTCACCTCATGTAGCTCCTATGTCATTAAGAATCTGGTAGCAGCTGTGATGATGATTATTTGAAAGTCGTACTGATATTTCAGTGTGTTTAAAAAAGAAATGTGTAAAGATGCTGTGTAATACTATATGTTTAGTCACTTAATTTTTTCAGCTTTAGACATTGCATTTTTATAATATACTGAAGGAAAATATTTTGTATTGTCACTCTTCAGAGTCTTAAATTATACTAACTTGCTTTTAGTAGCTCAATTCTGAGAATATTTGTCCTTGACTTAGTAGAAAAAAACTTCATTTCATAATTTTCTTCTCCTAGGTATTAAATAAAACTAAAGAATTTGAAGATGCTGTGAGAAAAGTTTTAAGAGATGTTAATTTAGATAATGACGTAGTAGTATCAGTCTTTGAAACAAACATCAGAGTTCTTGGGTGAGTATGTAAGATGCTAAAGCTATAATTTTAATACAAGTTGGAGTATTACGAGACCCAGGCTATGGGGTAGCTGCATTATTTAAGTCACAGACAATAGCAGGCTGTGGAAATAGCTGTAGACTCAAATCAAAGGTAATCTTTGTGCGGTGTTAAAGAGGGACTATCGGTTGAACATTTATTGTCTATATCAGAGTTATTTCACTAGCTCATAGTTTGCTAACCTTAGCCAAGGACCTCTTTGAAGAAGCAATAAGAAACTGAATTTATAGGATTACCTCTCAACTAAACGGTTTGAATTGCTCCTGGGACATTTAAAGATAAGAAATTGTGGCTCGGCTCCTATGGCTCAACGGGCTAAGGCGCCAGCCACATACACCTGAACTGGCGGGTTCGAATCCAGCCTGGGCCCGCCAAACAATAATGATGGCTGCAACCAAAAAATGGCCAGGTGTTGTGGCAGGCACCTATAGTCCCAGCTACTTGGGAGGCAGAGGCAGGAGACTCGCTTGATCCCAGGAATTGGAGGTTGCTGTGAGCTGTGATGCCATGGCACTCTACCCAGGGTGACAGCTTGAGGCTCTGTCTCTAAATAAATAAATAAAGATAAGAAATTGTAGGATATATTCAAGTTTCAATGTTACTAAATTTTATAATTATTTTGGTTACTGTAACTCATTTCCTTTTGTCAGACAGTGTGAATCTACTCTTCAGATAAATATAAAAAATAGGTACATAGCTGTTCATAGAGTTTATTAATCTATTACATTTAATGCAGCTTGAAGGCTATTTTATTTTTTAAATATACTAAGTGAATTAAAGATTTCATGGTGAGATAATGAGTTTAAATTTGAAATTTGTTAAAATTTGATTTGTCAAATTTGTTAAAATAAATGCAATGTCTAGTATGTTCTTTAAGAAAAGTTAAGGTATTTAAGAGTGCCAAACACTTTACAACCAATAGAGGTTGAGGTTATAATATGCTTTAAAAAAAATTATTTTGGCAATGTAATTATAATGGTTTACAATAAAATGGGTAACCAATATAAGAATTAAGTTTTTCTGTAGTCTTCCCTTATGTTTGCCAATTTGTTGATAATAAAATACCCACACTCTTTTAGGTGGTGACTTTTAAGTATCTGTACGATGTGAGTAATGTTTCATCACCTCTGTGATCCTAGGGGTCTTTTGGGTGGACACTCCCTGGCAATCATGCTGAAAGAAAAAGGTGAATACATGCAGTGGTACAATGATGAACTTCTTCAAATGGCAAAGCAGTTAGGTTATAAGCTTTTACCAGCTTTCAACACTACCAGTGGCCTTCCTTATCCAAGGGTAAGTATTTCAAAAAGTAAGGTAGTCTTTAGATACTTCCTTTTATGCTTTACAAAATGATTTTTCGTAATGAGAGCTATTGTTTTTCTCCTGCCTATGTAACAAATTTATATTGACTTTTCATTTAACTTAAATTTGAGTGATGTGAGAATTAGATGAGGAGAAACAGATGCTAAAGTAGAACTTACAGAATTATATGTGTAGAAGACACAGTTGAAGCAATGTGAGTACATGAGTGTTAACTCTTCAAAGGAAAGGATATAGAGAGAACACGGGACAGAGGGGCACATGAGGAGGAAGCAGAGCCTCTGAAAATAACACTATTCAGATTTAGGAGGAGAACCCTAATGTAGCTAGAGTATTATAAAGGCTAAAAATGGAGCTTCTGAAGGAGATGTTCTAGAAAACTTGAGAATTAGGTGCAAAGAGCCTTGAAGGATGTAGCTAATGCGGTAGTATAAAGGGGGGAAAGGATTGAAAGTAGATGTAAGCAAGTCGGGACCACTCAGTTTGAGATTTCTTCTCCCTTGGTAGTTAAAGTAGAGGTGGCAGCAGGGTCAGCCACCTAAAGGAGTAGTGCTGCTTTTTCTCCTAAGAAAATTTAGTATTTAAAGGACAGCTAAAGAAGCCGTAGAAGTGGGAGGGAGCTCTTTCTTCTGATTTATTTTATCCTTTATTAAGATTTTTACTTTCTCCCTCTTATCTAAGTCAGATGCCTCAGTCATTACCAAACTCGATCAATATTTTTCTTTTTCTTTTTTTGAGACAGAGTCTTACTATGTCACCCTCAGTAGAGTGCTATGGCGTCACAGCTCACAGCAACCCCAAACTCTTGGGCTTAAGCGATTCTCTTGCCTCAGCCTCCCGAGTAGCTGGGACTACAGGCGCCCACCACAACACCTGGCTATTTTTTTGTTGTAGTTGTCATTGTTGTTCAGATGGCCTGGGCCTCAGTGTATGTGGCTGGTGCTGTAACCACTGTGCTACAGGCACCAAGCCTCTATTAATATTTTTCTTTTCTGATTGCTGTTATGCTGATTGAGATGGATACAGTTTTATTCCTAAACTACTATACATACCTGTCTTACTATTTTCTCTCTGGTTTATGCTTCAGAACACTTGATAAGTTATTACTACTAAATACATAATTTTTATCAAGTTTTTTTTTAAAGTTTTACTGACTCTCCCTTTTAACTTTCAGAATTCTTTATAGTTGAGCAGTAAGCTTACTAATGCTCCTTTGTGGGCGGCGCCTGTGGTTCAAAGGAGTAGGGTGCCGGCCCCATATGCCAGAGGCGGTGGGGTCAAGCCCAGCCCTGGCCAAAAACCGCAAAAAAACAAAAACAAAAACCCTGAAATCTAATGCTCCTTTGTACTTTCATACTGCAGAGAAATCTTTGTTCCAGCCAGAACCATCTATAGTCCCCCAAACCCCTAGAAGAGCAGTTCTCAACCTGTAGGTCACAACCCTTTTGTAACAATGAAAATACATCCTGCATATTAGATATTTCCTTTACAATTCTTAAGAGTAGCAGAATTACAGTTATGAAGTAGCAACAAAAATAATTTTATGGTTGGGGGTCACCACAACAAGAGGAACTGTATTAAAGGGTTGTGGCATTAGGAGGCATATTAGGAAGGTTAAGAACCATTGCCCTAGAAGTTTTTTTTTTTTTTTTTTTCCATTCTATGCCTTTAGGCCTACCATTTCAATTATCAGGCATAACTTTTTTGCCAATTTAAGTCAAATCAAGTAAGACACATTTCATGTAGTCATCTTTGGAGGAGATATAGCATGGTATGGTGCTTTATAAACTGGAGGTGACAGCCCATTGATTTACTTGTCAGTTTAAAGGGTTATGACCAGTACTTTTTTTTTTTTAAATAACACAGACTAGAATTATATCTTAACTTTTTTTTTTTTTTGAGACAGAATCTCAAGCTGTTGACTGGGTAGAGTGCCATGGTGCTACAGCTCACAGCAAATTCTTGGGCTTAAAGCATGTCTCTAGCTTTAGCCTCCCAAGTAGCTGGGACTACAGGCGCCCGCCAGAACCCCTGGCTATTTTTTTGTTGTAGTTGTCATTGTTGTTTTAGCTGCCCTGTTCTGGGTTCGAACCCACCATCCTTGGTATACATGGCCGGCACCCAACCCACTGAGCTATGGGCACCGCCTAGAATTATATCTCTTATTTAAATTTCTAAGTATTGATATTTTAAGTAGCTCTCCTATGAACTTCGTTATATACATTTTTTGATTTCTTCCTTAGGATATATCACTAGCAGAGGAAATAAGTCACAGAGTAGGGAATGCTTCATAAGACTTTGAGTGCTTGTTGCCCTGTTGCTTTCCAGAAAGATTCTACTTCTATACATCCTTGTTGTATAATACAAAGTACATGTATTGTCATTCTTTTGCTAATTAATGAGGAAAAATGGAATCATAATGTTAATTTTTTATTAGCATATAATTTATCTTTTTTTTAATTAATTTTTTTTTGAGATAGAGTCTCATTCTGTGCCCACGCTAGAGTACTGTGGCATCATAGCTCACAGCAATCTCAAACTCCTAGTTTTAATTGATGCTCCTGCCTCAGTCTCCTGAATAACTGGCACTACAAGCATCTGCTACAATGCCTGGCTAATTTGTTGATTTTTCTTTTTTTTTTTTTTTTTGAGACAGAGCCTCAAGCTGTCACCCTGGGTAGAGTGCTGTGGCATCACAGCTCACAGCAACCTCCAATTCCTGGGCTCAAGCGAGTCTCCTGCCTCCGCCTCCCAAGTAGCTGGGACTATAGGTGCTCGCCACAATGCCCAGCCATTTTTTGGTTGTAGCTGTCATTGTTGTTTGGTGGGCCCCAGCTGGATTCGAACCTGCCAGCTCAGGTGTACGTGGCTGGCGTCTTAGCCCATTGAGCCACAGGTGCCAAGCCTTGTTGATTTTTCTTAGTGATGGGGTCTCGTTCTTGCTTAGGCTGGTCTTGGACTTCTGAGCTCAAGGGATCCTCTTGCCTTGATCTCTCAGAATGCTAGGATTATAGGTGTGAGCTGTCACACATGGCCTGTTTATTTATTCTGGAAATAGAAGATGCTATAAGCATCAAAGAGATTTAAATTATTTTCTTATTCTCCAAAGTGTCAATGTTTTTTAAAATTATTTTTTAAAGGAGCACTATAAAAGAAAATAACTGTCCTCCCATTCTTCCTTATGTGCACTCAGTAAATACTGCTTTTGTCTGTGAAAATTTGTGTAATCAGTCTCTCTTAGATGTACATACATAATTGATAGTATTTGCATTAATGGTTTTAACTCAAGAATTTACTGGACAGGCTCAGCACCTGTTGCTAGGACACCAGCAACATGCACCGAAGCTGGTGGGTTCAAATCCAGCCCGGGCCTGCCAAACAACAACGACAACTATAACTGAAAAATAGCTGGGTGTTGTGGTGGGCACCTGTAGTCCCAACTACTTGGGAGGCTGAGGCAAGAGAATCACTTAAGCCCAAGAATTGGAGGATGCTGTGAGCTGTGATGCCACAGCACTCTACTGAGAGCAACAAAGTGAGACTGTCTCAAAAAAAAAAAAGATAGGGATATAGGCAGGAGTTACTTCTCATTTTTGTTGTTGGCAGAATTACTTAACACTAGTTAATCTAACAGAAGTACAAATGGTTGAGATAATTATAGTGTAAATTTAGGTGGGGATGGAGGCCACCCAAAAATGGAAATACCTCAAGTGACATTCTAGGAAGTAAGATAAATGGCAATACTGAAGACAACATATAGTGGTCAGTCCCTATGTCTCACCTACATTTCACTTTTGTTGTTGTTTGAGGGAGTGTTTGTTCAGAAATGCCTAGAATCTGGCTTGGCGCCTATGACTCATGGGGCTAAGGCACCACCTGAGCCCGTGGGTTTGAATCCAGCCCGGGCCCGCCAAACAACAATGACGGCTGCAACCAAAAAATAGCTGGGAGTTGTGGCGGGCACCTATAGTCCCAGCTACTTGGGAGGCAGAGGCAGGAGACTCCCTTGAGCCCAGGAATTGGGGGGTTGCTGTGAGCTGTGATGCTACAGCACTCTATATAGGGTTGCAGCTTGAGACTCTGTCTCCAAAAAAAAAAAAAAAGCCCAGAATCTGTTGATTGGACACCGTTAAGGGTAATAGGCATACCCAGCAAATGATTTCTGTAGATAAATTGAAATATAAATTAAGAGTTTCTCTAGATAAGAATTTGAATAATAACTTATCTGAGAACATAACTTTGATGTTTTATATTTAATTATTTTTTGTTATTAGCTAAATCCTTGACATATGCTGCCTTTTTTGTTGTTTAATTAGGTTGCTGAATAACATAGTTTTAATCAGTTTGGGTCAGGTGGGGTCTAGTTAATCCAGGTTTACATTGTAGTAGTATTTAATTGTCTTTGAGTTGTAAAACAAATACTGCTTTGAAAAAATTTCCTTGTGTTATTAGCCTTTCAGAAAGGTGATGCACTGTATATTTTAAAGCTTCAAAAACCTGTAAACAAAGTTTTAATCTCCTTTCATATTATAACAATAAATTTTTTTCTTTATGAAGAACTATTTAATATGTCATATAGTACAGGTTCTTCATGAATTTTAAATTAAACTTAATTTCAAGGCTGGTTTAATTCTCTGTTTTCCTACTTACTAGTTCATACTGTCCAAAGAACAAAATTGTTATGGAAGATATAATTGTTATGATGATATTGAGCTTTGACATCATTAAAGGACCTGAATATAAAGTGACTCCATGAATATTATGTGCTCAGAATATATTTCCCTTGATGTTAATTAAAAGGTCACAAAGATTATCAGGTTGAATTTCAGTGTCAACTTAGGAACAATTTTTATGATTTTATGAAAAGTCTTCATCGAAAGTTGTTTCTTATCAGGAAGTCATTATCTCTTAAAAACTGCTAATGGTAATCTTCTAATTGTGTTTAGATTAATTTAAAGTTTGGCATGAGAAAACCAGAAGCCCGGACAGGAACTGAGACAGATACCTGCACAGCTTGTGCAGGTACCTTGATCCTGGAGTTTGCAGCGTTAAGTCGATTCACAGGAGCAACAATATTTGAGGTTGGCTTTTTAATCTTTGATCTCTTGGATATTGGGTATAGCTAACTTTATACCTGTTTTTTATTGTTTAGGTTCCAGGATTATCCTTGCAGAATTCCTATTATTTTAGGGAACTTTTTGTCTAACTTTCTTTACATAGTTTTTAATTGTCAAAAACATAGAAGTTGTTGTGAAGTTGCTATGTTAAATCCAGCTTTACACTTTGTTCACAAACTATAAATTTTTAAGTTTTTTTCTTCCAAGATTTTTTTTTAGCCACATTATTTAAGTGAATTTGATGGCTCCTTGATATCATAAATGTCTTACAAGAAATACTGTGTCCTTGTGGGTTGTTTTTTTTTTTTGTAGACTTCCAGATGGAAGCTATAACATTGGATTTGACTATAAAGAAAACAAGTTAAATAGTCTTTGGGTATATGTATGGTCAGATGTCCTGAGGACAGATTTATCATGTTTGGTTAATCTTTTAAACTTAAAATTTTATTCTATACTTTGTTGACTAATATTTTCTCTTCACTAAAAAGTATCGACACTTCAGCATGTTCTCTAATTTAATATGAACTCTCTGAGATATTGATATAGTGACAGGTGAGGAAATAAGGTTCAAAGAGTATGAGAGACCTGTGCAGCTACTAGGTGAATGAGAGGAGTTAGAATCCATCTTTCTGAATTCAAAGCCCATACTCTTTCCCTTGGGCTATTTTGTGCTTATGAGTAAATCTGTTGAAAATTATGATTTTTTTTTAACTTGTTGAATATGCATTAATTTATTGTCACAAAAGCAACTTGATGCAGTTGAAGAGCATCAGTCTGATACAGGATTGGCAAACTATAGTATGTGGGTCTAGTCCTCCCACTGCCTGTTTTCATAAATAAAGTTTAATTGCAACACAATTATGTTCAATTGTTTTTTTCTGTCTGTGGCTGCTTTTGTGCTACAGTGACAGAATTGAATAATTGTGATAGTGATTGTATTACCCATAGTGTCCAAAATCTTTGCTATCTGGTCCTTGTCAGAAAAAGTTTGCTGACCTTTGGTCTAATATATACATAGATCTGAGTTCTCATATTAGTTGTCCTATAATTTAATTTTAAACTTTGGTTAAATCTTTAGTTTCACTGGGCTTGTTTTCTTAGCTGTAAAATAAAAGTAGGGGATATGATCTTTATGATGTTTTCTTGCTTTGAAATTCCATGATTTAATTTAAATTATAACCTGCTTTGTTTAAAAGAAATGATAGATTAGATTGAGTTAAGAATTAAAATTATTTTGTACTCTGTTCTTAACTCTATAGAGTAACAAATTGATTTAACAATTTCTTATTTTATAGAAGTACTTCTGATATGCCAAAGAGGATCATGCTCTGAAATTAATTTAAAAACTCAGCTGTACATGCATTTTGCTTTTATATTTCATAATCTAAAGCCACGAATTTGATCAGAACTCATTTTCATGTAGTGTCCAATTGACAAAAGGAAAAAATGTTATCATAAGTTTATAGGTTTGGAACTATCAAATAAATATTTAAGAGCCTGGTTGACTTATTAACTTTTTATTAACAAACTTGCATATCATTTAAAAATGAAAATCTGAAATGACTGTTTCAAAGATAGCATACCAACTCTGAAATTCTCTTCCAATTTTCTAAATAAGAGTATCTGAGGAGGTTTTCACTTTGCCTCTAAGTGTGGAAATTATTTTAACAAGTACATCTAATTATGGCAGCAATTGATACAGTTTAATAATAAATATGTGTGAATGCGAATATGTACTGCAAGACTAGATAAATGAGTGGTCTCAAAGTGAGACTTCTGCTAAATCGCATTTTCAGAGTAAATTTTTTTTAAGACAATTTTTCTTTATTACCCTCAGTAGAGTGCTGTGATGTCATAGCTCATAGCAACCTCAAACTTTTGGGCTCAAGTGATCCTCCTGCCTCAGCTTCATGAGTAGCTGGGACTACAGGTGCCTTTTATTACACCCAGCTGTTTTTAGAGATAGGGTCTCACTCTTGCTCAGGCTGGTCTTGAATTCCTAAGCTCAGGTGATCTACCTGCCTCAGCTTCCCAGAGTTCTAGGATTACAGGGGTGAGCTGCTGTGCTTGGTCAGAGTCATTCTTAACTGTACTAATTGGCTGAAAAGAGACAAGATTTCTACAGGAAATTTATATTTTAAATGATTATCTTAATTTTATTTAGTTCATAAAATATGCTATGGGCCTTTGATTTTTATCTGTCTTTTACTTGTCAAAGACATGCAGTTCTTCAAATATGTTTTTCTTTTTTAAAATTGCAGGAATATGCAAGAAAAGCTCTTGATTTTCTCTGGGAAAAAAGACAGAGAAGTAGTAATTTAGTGGGTGTGACTATAAATATTCATACTGGAGATTGGGTACGAAAAGGTAAGTTTAGCTTTTTAAATCAAGTCTTCTCATCTTTAAAACAGTTGAAAAAGGAAGGATTTTCATTTGTTAAAATAATCTTTGGGATAGTATAAAGCATAGTTTTTCACAAGATTGCTAGAATTTTGATTAATTTAGCTGCATGTTCTTTTTTGGTGCCAAATATACCACACTTACTCTAATGATTTATGTTCTATTTTTTAATGGCTATAGCATTCATTATAGGTATAGGGTATAGATAAAACACTAGAATTGGTTTCCTTGAGGATTAGAGGATCAGAGTACCACAAACATCAAGGTGTAGTTTAGTGAGAATTTGTATTTAATAATGTTATCATTACTTTTTATGTATTTTTCCCTCCCTCCAAAAGTAGAGTATAGCACAGTAGCTATGAGCATAGACTCTGGAGTCATATTGTTGGAATTCAAGCTTTGAGATCTGGGGCAGATTATTTAACTTCTATGTGCCTCTCCATAGCTGTAAAATGGGGATGTTAATAGTATCTACTTCATAGAGTTCTGTATGAGGATCAAATGAATTAACCAATATAAATTCTTAGAACATTATCTGGCATGTACATACATACTACCCTTATAATGAAGTAACTACTCACTAATGCAATGTTAGTCCCTTTGATTAATAATTTTACTTCTAGGAATCTAGCCTGAGGAAATAATACAAAATGCAGAAAATTATTTGTTCCCAAATATGTATATCACATAAATATTTCTAATAGTAGAAAACTAGGAAATAGTCTAAGTCACCATCAATAAAATAATAGCTAACAAAATTATTTTAGTCTAGGCCTAGTGAGCTCACACCTGTAATGCTAGTGCTCCAGGAGGCTGAGGCAGATGGATAGCTTGAGCCCATGAGTTTGAGACTACCCTGAGCAAAAGTGAGACCCCATCTCTACTAAAAATAGGAAAAAACTGAGGCAGAAGGATTGCTTGAGCCCAGGAGTTGAAGGTTACTGTGAGCTATCACGCCACGGCACTGTACTCAGTGTGACAACTTAAGACTGACTAAAAAAAAAAATTATTTTACGCAAATGTTGAAATATTAAATTATTAAAATGAGTCAGCATAGAAGGGACATATAATAGTGTTAAATGAAGAACTAGGACTTAGAATTATGTAAAAAATATGATTTTTATCTTTATAAAACACTCCTGCAAATAAGCACAGAAATATGGAAATAGGCTCAGCGCTCATAGCACAGTGGTTACAGCATCAGCCACACGCACCAAGGTTGACAAGGTCGAACCTGATCGGGGCCAGCTAAACAACAAAGACAACTGCAAAAAAAAAAAAAAAAAAAAAATAGGTCATTGTGGCGAGTGCCTGTAGTCCCAGCCAGGAGGGAGGCTGAGGCAAGAGAATCACTTAAGCCCAAAAGTTTGAGGTTGCTGTGAGCAGTGATGCCATGGCACTCTACTGAGGGTGATATAGTGAGACTCTGTCTCAAAAAATAAATAAATAAATAAATACAAAGAAAAATACTAGAATATTCATGAAAGCATCTTTGTGTTATACATTTCTCTATTTTCCAAAAGGTTTATCTTGTTTATATATAAAATACATCTGCCTATGTTTAAATAAATGTAAATTATAAAATTATTAGTTTGAGTATATTAAAATTGCCTCCATTCAGTATTGTATGAGATTTTTTCTAAGTTTCTGAAATGGATCTGAATTCTAGCTTCAGAATTTTGTCATTTTTTTTGTTCACTTTTTTTTAACCTACTTTAGACATTGGGTGCAAATTAATCATAATTTTGAATTAATTTTACTTCTTACAAAAAATAAAAAAAATTATTTTTTACATTATGACAGGACACTCTCATCATTGGTTTAGGCATGTCCCATTTTATTTATTTTTAATAATGTTACAGCACCCACAAATGGACTATCCATTACAACAGCAGCTTGCTTGACAACATCTTACTTCTGCATTTGGTCCTTGGTATACCATGCGTCTGCCTCCCAGAGGCAGCAACTGGTGTTTTGTGCTGCATTACATTGCTTTCTGTTTAATACAGTGTTTTGTTGCATCTATACGTATTCATGAGAAAGTGTGGTTTTATTTTTTTTTTTTTTTGTAGAGACTGAGTCTCACTCTATCGCCCTTGGTAGAGTGCCGTGGCATCACACAGCTCACAGCAACCTCCAACCCCTAGTCTTAGGCAGTTCTCTTGCCTCAGCCTCCCGAGTAGCTGGGACTACAGGTGCCCACCACAATGCCCGGCTATTTTTCTGTTTTGCAGTTTGGCCAATTCCGGGTTTGAACCCACCACCTTCGGTATATGGGGCAGGCACCCTACTCAATGAGCCACAGGCGCCTCCCGAGAAAGTGTGTCTTTTGTGTTTTGTTTTAAACTTTATAAAATAATATGTCATATGTACCCTTCGGAGACTTTTTTTGATTTAATGTTATCTAGTAAGTATTCACTTAATTTTGCGATATGTTCTTGGAAGCTGTGACTTCAAGTGAAGCATTGCTCAGCAAGACTTTGAATAATGTTATTTTGTTATAATGTTGATGAGAAAAAAATTGGTTTTGTTATCGGTTGTTTCCCTTAAAATCAGTTCCAAGAACCTAATTACAATTTTAACTGAGGACTTAGCATATTGCTAAAATTCATACGTAATGTTGTATGAAGTTGTAACTCATTCCTTTTTTAATTGCTATTCGATACTTTATTAGATGAATAAGCTGTGATTTAAGGGCATTTAAGTTGTTTGCTATTGTGAACAGTACTACCATGATTATTTTTGTAGTTGCTATTTTATACATGTATAACACTTTTTCTTGGCTATATACATACCTAGGAATGAAATTTTTAGATCATAGGGTAAGTTAAGTTAATGTTCATCTTCAGGAGATAATGCCAAATTGTTTTCCAAAGTTATTTCACCACTGTGTACTTTAACTAGCAATGTATAAGTGATACTGTGGATTGGCATCCTCCCTAAAACTTTGTATTGCCATATTTTCAAATTTTTTTTTTTTTTTTTAGAGACAGAGTCTCACTTTGTCACCCTCGGTAGAGTGCTATGATGTCACAGCTCATAGCAACCTCCAGCTCTTGGGCTTAGGTGATTCTCTTGCCTCAGCCTCCCAAGTAGTTGGGACTACAGGCCCCGCCACCACAACGCCCGGCTATTTTTTTTTTATTGTTGGAGTTTGGCCGGGGCCAGTTTTGAACCCGCCACCCTGGGTATATGGGGCTGGCACCCTACCCACTGTGCCACAGGTGTTGCCCATGGCATACTTTCAGAATTTTTGCTAATCAAGTAGGTATACAAATGATATCACATTTTGGGTTGATTTCCATTTCCTTGATCACTAATGATGTTGAAGACTATATTTATTGACCATGGGTGTTTTCTTTTTTTTGTTTGATTTCTTTGAATTGGATATTCTTGTTTTTTGTCTATTTTCTATTGGGTTACTTATGCTTTTATGTTTAAAAAATTGCTTGTAAATATTTTTTATATATTCTTGATGCTAATTCTTTCTTAGTTATGTATTTGCATATATCTTCTTTTAGTTTATGACTTGACCTTTCACTTTAAGTTCTCCTTAACTTTTAAATAGTCAAATTTATCAGTCTTTTCTTCTGTTCTTATTCAAGAATATCTCCTTAATCAGAGTTCTAAAAGGTGTTCACTTTGATATTAAGAGTTTCAAATTTTATTATTGATACTAAAGTTCATAAACCATCTAGGGTAGATTTATGTTTATAATGTGAGGTAAAACTAGTTCTCACAGATTTCTCCTTTTGAGTTTTTAGCAGTGTTTTTTCATTTTACAAATATGTGAGGACATATAAAATTTTTATCATAATGTTTATAATTCACTGATCTACATGATTTGTATAAATGAGATACTTAATGATCTGTGTGATATGTATCCTTTGAAATGTACTGAAGTGTTCTTTTTGGCTTAGAACATGGTCAGTTTTTGTACATGTTCCATGTGTGCTTAAAACATGTATATTTTCCGATTGTTAATTATAGAATTCCATATACATCAATTTGCTCAGGTAATAATCTCTTGTAGATCCTGATGATTTTCCGTGTGCTTATCCTATCAAGAATTAAGAAAGGTACATGAAATTGCCCAATAGCACCCTCTACTGCTTGTTCATTGAAGTTTCTCACTGAGAAAATTGACTTAAAAAAAAAATCTTAAAAACTGTTTATTGGCTCGGCGCCTGTGGCTCAACGGGCTATGGCACCAGCTACGTACACCTGAGCTGGTGAGTTCGAATCCAGCCCGGGACCCGCCAAACAACAAGGACAGCTGCAACCAAAAAATGGCCAGGCATTGTGGCAGGCTCCTGTAGTCCCAGCTACTTGGGAGGCGGAGGCAAGAGACTCTCTTGAGCCCAGGAATTGGAGGTTGCTGTGAGCTGTGATGTCACAGTACTCTATTCAGGGTCACAGCTTGAGGCTCTGTGTCAAAAAAAAAAAACAAAAACCAAAAAAACCGTATATTATCTCTTTTAGATAAATCTTCTGTAGTCAAGTTTACAAAATGAGATTTGTTTTAATACAAACATTACCAACAAGGAAGCTATTATTTACACAGTAGGGTTACTACTTTTATAAATGTAATTTTTACTTTAAACAGTTTCATGTTTACACTAGTAGATATGCTGGTACCCTCACTTGTACTATAATATAAAGAATTTTTAGTGCTTTTTTAATGAAAAATCACATTTGTATATTTTTTCATAGATAGTGGAGTTGGAGCAGGGATTGACTCATATTACGAATATCTATTGAAAGCTTATGTCTTGCTTGGAGATGACAGTTTTCTGGAAAGATTTAATACAGTAAGTTGATCAAATTTTGTACTGATTTTATAGCCAATTTCATTTGAGTCTGTATTTTAATAGAAACTCAATTACCTGTGTGACATTATAATTTGTTTTTAAATATGTCGTGGTTTTGTGTATTTCCTGATGACGTTGAGTAGGGACATGGTAAAAGGTATATATATTTGAAAAAATTAGTTTACAAAGTACTTTTACTTTCATCTTCTATCAGCAATTTTCTAGATAATTCTAATAATTAATAAAATAGATTTGAATTCTATTCAATCCTCTTTTGTACAGGAAGAAAATTATTGGGATAAGCTACTAGTTAGCTTTCTCTTTTGCATTCTAATTTTTTTTGAAGTCTTGAAATTTTGGACTAGTCTTTGATCACACCAAGTATACAGGGCTTTGAAGACTTAGAAAAACTAGTGAATATTCATTTCAAATGCGGGTCTGCATGTCTTAAGGCAGGCATTATTTTAGGGGAATGGGGGGAAGATTATTGAACCCAATTGGATCACCTTTGTAATTGAAAGAAACTGAAATTAATGTAGCAAACTCATCAGCTATATCACTACATTCTTTTTTTTTTTTTTTGCAGTTTTTGGCTGGGGCTGGGTTTGAACCCACCACCTCTACTCCTACTCCTTTGAGCCACAGGCGCCACCCCTATCACTACATTCTTTTAAAAATAGTTTATTGTTTCTTGCTCACCCATTAGTTCACCCATGTCGTATATGTGAGATAGTATGATAATAGTTGTCAAAAGTATGGGAGATGTCCTGATTTGAATCCTGGTTGTACCACCACTGGTTTTGTGACTTTGGGTGAATAACTAACCCTATTTGTCTCTGTTTCTCATCTATAGAATGAGAGTACTAGTACTATTTTAGGGTTATTAGGAGGATTAAATGAGTTTATGCTTAAAGTGGTTAGAACTGTGCCTTAATCTATAGCAGGTACTCAATAATAGTGATTAAGTAATAGGCAAGTTAGCAAAAAATAAACTAGTAAAAATCTTAATAAGCCATCAATCCTACTCCTTGAGCCACAGGCGCTGCCTCAATTTAATATTTTAAAAAATACTATCATATATGTTGTTTTTTAGATTGTAACAAGAATTTCTTGAGGTGACTGGACAGATAACTATTTTTATTGACTCGTTACCACAACTCAATCTAGTGTCAAAGCCGAGAAATAGCTAGGAAAAGAAGGGAAGAAAGAGTTTCTAGAACATAAAAAGCAAAGATAGCAGACCGTAACAATGGCAACAGTGAGTAGATGTTAGTTTAGGTTGTTAGCGCTACAGTTTTGGTTTTGTTTTTTTTTTTAATTTATTTTTTTGAGATAGGGTCTTGCTGGTTTTGAATTCCTGGGCTCAAATGATCCTTCCAAGTAGCCAGAATTACAGGCTTATACTGCCACACCTATTTAGAGCACCAGAATATTATATAAGCTGAGAAAGGACCAAACTTCCTAAACAGAGGCAAAAACTAATTCTGTAATATAGAAGCCTGTATCTGTAATCTGAGGGAACCTAAGAGCATCAGTGGGCCACAAAGGTATCAAATCAACTTTCCCCAGAAGGCCCTATATTAAATGTATCTCCTATATTCTATATCCAACTTACAGGACGTAAAGGAGTGTATATATTTTAGAAGATTTCCATCCAAAATAAATATTTACATAGCTAATTGCTAGTGTATTTATGTATAAATTCTGGTTAATTTCTTCACAATGCTATTTAACATGTTGGATGGAGTAGTACACCTCTTTTCATCTCCTTTCATGAATATATGTTGTGATCTTTTAGCACTATGATGCCATCATGAGGTACATTAGCCAGCCACCACTTCTGCTTGATGTGCATATCCACAAACCAATGCTGAATGCTCGGACTTGGATGGATGCTTTGCTTGCCTTTTTTCCGGGTTTACAGGTATAAAGAACTGTATTAATGTGAAAGTGAAATGATTTTAATTAAGTTCATTTGTGATCTCTGAAATTGAATTACCAAAACATAGTCACATTCAAAATTGTATTAATATACATATTTCTGTTTATATAATGATTATAGATAAAAATTTGGTTATATTTTGTTAGGTAACTTTGTTGTTGTTGACTTCTAGGTTTTAAAGGGGGATATTAGACCTGCTATTGAAACTCACGAGATGTTATATCAGGTGATTAAAAAACACAACTTTCTACCAGAGGTAAGAAATAATCTTTGGTACTCTAATTTTTTATGTACATGTACACAGACAAAAATGTGCATGTATGTGTACATTCACATGTATATACATATATACACTATGAATTGTTAATTCAAAGGTAGAATATGACATCTATAAAGATTATTTGTTCTTTTATTTTTTCCTGGGTAAATAGTTTATTTTTAATTTGCACAATATTTATATGTTTTTGTTTTTCTTCATGTATTAAGAGAAACCTAGTTTAGGGTGATGCTGACATGTTATTAGTTTTATGTGAAAAAAAAAAACATTTCAACTTCCTGTTTCTCAGTCCTTTCTAACCCATGCCATTATAATATTATCCCATTCTAACTTTTATTAATACCTACCAGCTAGGGAGAGCTTGTCAGTTTTTATTTTCTGAAGGTTGTTTTATGAAAACTAGATTCATTAGCATTTGCTGGTCACAAGTGCTCCTTGGAAATTTGGTAAATGCCAGTCTTTCCTCATGCTAATTGAGAATTACTCTTCCTGGTTTTTATACATTATATTAGTAGTAAATATTCTTGCTAGCTTGATATGACAAGATTTTAATAGCATACTTTTTGGCTTTCCAGAAATGTACCATTAAAAATTTCCAAATGTGTGTATGGCCTTGTTCTATCCCTGCTTATGGGCTACCCTCTGTGAGATATCTAAGCATTCCACCTAAAGTGTTTGTTTTGGAAAGTATAGTTTTATTAGCCTTCAGGTGAGTAGGACTGTGCATTGTAGAAAATTCATATCCATACAGAATAAACTGAGGTTTCAACTAAATACATTTATCACAAATGAAGTTTTTATTTGGTTCCCATAAAAGTTTTTATTTTTATCTTCTTTTAAAAACTAGTTAGCTCTGTTCTTGAATAAATTTCAAAAGGACTAATTTTATTTATTTTTAAATAATACCATTCTGTAAAGGATTTGAGATTATTAGAAAACATATGCTGAAATATAAACATGCACACTTGAAAATTGCTAAGAGAGTAGATTTTAAGTGTTCTCACAACAAAATAAGTTGTGGGATAATGCATATGTTAATTAGCGTGGTTTAGCCATCCTACTGTGTATACATACATCAAAACATCATGTACACCATGAATATATGGAATTTTTGTCAATTAAAAAATTTTTAAATGGAAATATGAGAACTAGAAGAGGAAAAAAAATGGAGAGAAGAAAGAAAAAGGAAACACAGTTATCTACACCATCCAGTTCCATGTAGTGGCATTACTGAGTTTCATTACTTTATTACTTTGTTTTTCTGAGTTTGTTAATAGCCAAAATATTTATTTAAAACAGTCCATTCAATTGGTAAAAGTAGCAGCCTTTGCAAGATGAATTGTGATTTTTAAGCAATGAAAATTGACATTTTGTTGATGAAAATGTCATGATTGATATTCTAATTACTTTTACCTGTTTATGAATTGATATGTCCTACTATGTATTTTAGACTACTTGTTTGTTTATTTTTAATGACTATTTGTATATTGTTTTGTTCAGGCATTTACCACAGATTTCAGGGTACATTGGGCCCAACATCCTTTAAGACCAGAATTTGCAGAAAGTACCTACTTCCTATATAAAGTAAGATAACTTACCCCTCTTTACTTTTAGTACCCATTCTCTGTTCAAATAGTAATTGGGTTTTCAAAGTCCTCTATTAATGTTACAATGTTTGGATATATACTTCTTGCTCATCTAGTGTGTAGCGTTATTAAAAGATGGAAGGATTGACATTTAAGTTTTATGCCTTTTAAAAATATTCATGTAAGCATTTTTTAAAAGAAATTTTCATGTTCTAGAGATGTTTTCTAGTGCATGTCTTCAGGCAGGTAACTTCTCTGGGCATTAAAAATTTAATCCAAATGCTAAGATAAATGGTTGGACAACTTTTCATTTGTATACAAGCAATCTCCTAGTTACAAACATCCAACTTACATACAACTCACACTTACAAGGCTATCAGAGGTAATAGGTAAATGTACCATGCCCAACTTACCACATAGTAATTCAACTTAAGAACAGACCTATAGAATCTGTCTCATTTGTTACCTGAGGACCTCCTTTATTTAAGAAATTCTGTTTGTTCCTCTGCTTGAAGGTGATGAAAAAAAAATATATAGAAATTCTGCAAAGCAGATCCATGGCTTATTTTCAGAGCCCAGTTCTATATAACTTTCCAGTGCTGAATATAGTACTTGGCACCTAGTAGGTACTCAATAAATATTTGATAAATGGATGGTATGTGCTAATATATAAGCTATCTATATATGTATACATATATTCTCCTTTTTATTAGGCTACAGGAGATCCTTACTACCTTGAAGTAGGGAAAACACTTATTGAAAATTTAAATAAATATGCTAGAGTGCCTTGTGGATTTGCTGCCATGAAGGATGTTCGTACTGGAAGTCATGAGGACAGGTAAAACATTTGCTAACCTCTCCTTTCCTCAAGGTAACTCTGAAACAACAATAAAATGCCACTATTAGTTACTAATAAAATTCAGATAAGTTTAATTCTTTTACTAAGTTTATTTGAGGATCAAACTTAATTTTATTGTGTTTATTTTTTAAAACTCTCAGGAGTAAACTTGTTTTTAAATTGCTTGAAAACTTTGTATTTTTATCATAGTGCCTGGCATATTGTAGGGGTTAAAATGATTTTTAAATAGATGACTAAACACATGAATGAATGATTATTAAATATCAGAACCTTGGCACATATGAGGAGCAATTGAAATGTTTTCCTCCTCCTTTATTAATATTTTTTATATTATGCAATGGAAATTATCAAGATGATGATGAATGATCTGGACTATAATTTGTGTTTAATCAAGATTTCCTGGGCGGTGCCTATGGCTCATCGAGTAGGGTGCCAGCCCCGTATACCGATGGTGGAGGGTTAAAACCCGGCCTCGGCTGAACTGCAAAACAGAAAAATAGCTGAGCCATTGTGGCGGGTGCCTGTAGTCCCAGCTACTCGGGAGGCTGAGGCAAGAGAATCGCCTAAGCCCAGGAGTTGGCGTTGCTGTGAGCTGTGACGCCACAGCACTCTACCAATGGCGATAAAGTGAGACTCTGTATCTACCCAAAAAAAAAAAAAAAAAGATTTCCTCACAATCTGTGTGTACTTTTATTCTGTTGCTGATTTGGAGGGGTGAGGAAGAACAATGTTAGTTTTTTTTTCATTGGATGGATGTAGATAGCCTGAAGTACTGAAGCTATAAAAAGCACTCTTTGGTCATTGTGACATTCACAAACATTCCAGTTATTCTGAGTCCACTTACCTGGGGATCACATCTCTAAATGAATGCTAAAGCTTGTTTGTTTGTTGGGTTAGCAAGTGTTCATTCCACAAGTATTTACTAAGGCCTTTCATGTGCCAGGGTAGTGTTTGAGGACTAAAGATGTGAAGACATGTCCTTTCTGTCACAGGTAGATAAACAGACTTTTAAAACATTGTCTAAGGGTGGCTCCTGTGGCTCAGCGAGTAGGGCGCCGGCCCCATATACCGAAGGTGGCGGGTTCAAGCCCGGCCTCGGCCGAACTGCAAAAAACAAAAAAATAGCCGGGCGCTGTGGCGGGCGCCTGTAGTCCCAGCTACTCGGGAGG